>JAGVVM010006469.1:0-16178 GCA_019149425.1 Psidium friedrichsthalianum
ACTCATTACATTTCTACATGTCAATTAGTTTAGATTGTATTTGCGTCACATTTTCAAAAGAAAACCAACAAAAAATTGCACATTTGAACTTCAATTTCAAAATTCATCAAATTGCCAAATCAAACATTTTTTCATGAAATTGGTACCGAAAGGGCATTAATTCAAAAATTAATGTAGACCAAGTCCCGACTTCCAATCTCTTGTTCGCCAGAAAAAAAGTTTTTTAAACAAATTTAGAGTTCTCCCACTAGATTACTTAGGTTTTCTAATCCAACCTACCAAGAAATGTTATTGGCGACTCCATGTTAAAATCTTTGCGATGATCCAAACATTGAACCTAAGTTGCGATTTGGTAGCACTTGGAGAGTCGAACTTGTTAATTAATTTTCACTTAATTAACTTGGTATCCATTAACCTACAATTGAATTTTTAGGGGTCGCGAACAAACACGTACAATCGTAACCCGTAAGATAATTCCGCGCCCCTCGAAATAAAATTAGTAGCGCATGGACCTCTTGCTGGCTATCATCCCTAAGAAAAAACAGACCTTTTTTACTCGTATAGAATAATAAGGAATATGAACAACGTTTGAACGTGTATAACCCAACAAGGGGAAAGGAAAGATGTTTAGAAGAAAATGATATCTCTTTCTTATTCGGTAATATCAAACAAGCTGGTCTCTGAATTTCTATTTTATATTTTAATCAACCAAACAGATTTTTTCCTGAGTTCTTTCGATGAACAATGATATTTTCATCTTTTCATGTCGCCTTCTTATTCTTTTCACTCGAGAAGAAAATAGGAAAACTCGATCTTCCCTGGTTCCTTTACCCAAAAGTGACTTTAACACAAAAACAAACACAGACTTTCAACAACCCCATGAATACAAACTGGTTGAAGACTCTTAATTTATGAATACATTATTTTCTCTTCTTCTAGACTTAGTGTACATTTGTTTGAATGAAGTATTTTCCGAGATTAGTTTTTCGGATTTTCACCTGTTTGGTTTATTGAAAATGATTTAGTCAATGAAATACTTTTTGATCACAGAAAATTCATGCTAAAATTAGAAAAGTGAACTCCTTAATCTAAAGTGGTGAAAATACTTTTTGGAATTGTTTCTCTCGAATTTTTTTTAGTTTTTTTTAAAATTTTTTGTTTTTTATATTTTATTTTATTTTTAAATTTAATTCATTTTCTTTTTTTCTTCTCCCTCCGCCAGTCGTTGGGCTCGGTTGTGGCTAGTTTGCCGATGAGCCTTGAGCTCGCTCGATCTCGGTGAGCCTGGGCTCGCCCGCGGCCGCTGCTGGCTAATCACGATGGAGGAAGAGGAGAAAGAAAAAAAATATTTTCAGTCGCATATTACCAAACAACAAAGAAACTAATAATTTTCCTAAAAAATGACTTTTAGGAAGTATTTTCCTTTATCAGGAATCTTCTTCCAAACAAACGTACTCTATTTCAGTGATGGTATTTCTAGTTAATGGAAGATAAAAGGTACTCCAAAGGGGTCAACCTTATTCTTCTATTTTTATAATTTGTTTATCTTGAACTTGAGAGTATCTCCAACATTTGACTATTCTTGTCTGTTCTATCGTTTCGGAAGGTAAACGAATTAAGCGAACCTCAATGATTTGCGTACTTTAGTTGAATGTTTTAGTTGTTCCTGTTGTGGACGGGCAAGGGTGCTCTGGCATTGTTCTATCCTCATCTACCATCTCTTTATACGTCGCTTCTATCTCTTTTTTTTTTTTTCTCTTCCAACTTTATATCCGTTTGTTTCATCGAAAAGGTCAACAATTTCTTTTTTTTTTTTTTGCTAATTTGATCATTTCTGATTTTAGAAAAAATGGGTTAATGAATACTATGTTCATTATCAACAAAAGGTGTTGGATTATTAATAATGAAGATATTTTCATTAACTCATTTTTTAAAATAATGACAATGCTTAACGTTGACAAAATGTTTTCTAAATTTGTTGATTTCCGTGAAACAAAGCCAAGTTTAATGTTGTGTTGATGCGTGCGCTATGAATTGACAAACAAATGTCGTTTGTATTGTCCTACTTTACTTGTGCTATAAGATTTGAATGCTTTTAATAAAGACCGTCGAGACTGGAGCGTTATTCGGATAATCAATGAAAGAAAGGGATAATTAATATATTGTAGTTTACCTTGACTCAAGGACCCAATGTCTATGAAAGAATTTGAAGGAGAAATCCGTGGATCGACTGAAATCGAGAGAAAGGAAATCTATTAAGTCGATTATCGAGCAATGCAGCACAAATGTCTCATAAATTAAGATTGGCTTTATTTGTCCCTTTTCTCACCCTATATATAGTTATAACCTACTACTCTTCTTCTTCTTTTTGTTAAATGTAACTTGATTAGGACGGCTCAATCAACATAGGTGCATGAATTGGCTATTTCCCTCAAGGTTAGGGAACTTGGAAGGTTATGACTTATGGTCCAATATGTTGTACTAACATCAGAAACGTGTTATTTTTCTAGCCTACCTGCGTTTAATTCAAGAGATTGATAGAGAACAAAGACTATCATTCTTATCTAAAATGGACTTTCATAATTTTCAAAGAACAAATAATTATAGCTAGTTGGTATACTTTGCACTATCCTTTAAAATAAATAAAAAAAAATCAGTAATCAGCTGTTGTGCAGATGAGGCAGGTTTCCATAGGCGTAGTTTGAAGGCGGCCCGGCCAAATGCCTCATTGCTTAGTTGACATCGGACCCCATCACTATCCCAAGGGTTTGGCAATTCATATAACAATTGACAAGCACATTATTTCAATTTGCGTCTGAAAAAAGAAATGTATATAATCATGCGTAATTTGGATGTGATGATCATATCAATCACATTAAAAGGATGTTGAATAGCTTGTATATATATAATTTTTTGAAATAAAAACCGGTACAGATATCATAATTTCTGGAAAGGTGGTTGCAATGATTCAATAGAATAAAATTTTGAAAATATTTTTTTTTTCTAAGGGTTGGTCTCCTACCTATCTGAAAAAGTTGTTCTTCTTAAGCATTGTTATTAAGGATTTCAATTCAAATGATGACCCTTGTGTTTGATAAATAAAACGATGGCATTGTATCGAACAATAAATAGATGGAACAAGAAAATAAATCGATACCAAATGTATGTGATTCGATCGTAGAGATCTACGTCCACGGGAAGAGCAGTAACGAATTCCCTATAGGTCAAGCGATACATGGCGATTACAAACCATGCTTGAGTCATTTGAACACTCTCAATGGTTCCCAGCCCCAATTACATCCAATAATTCACATAATGTTTGCCTCTCAATTCTCTCACGAAATAATCTCTCAATCTCCCGAAAAAAAAAAAAACACAAATCTTAAAACCAAGATTTAATAGCCTCTGTAAACAACAGCAGGTATTTGACAAGGACGTAATTAATAAACTTGAAAACCCACGATTGAAGTTGCCTCTCTGCTTCCCCTGCGACTTCCACAACTGAATATTTAATATTGCTCAAGTTCAAGTCCTGGCTGACTTTCCAAATCTTGACTGTAACTTCACTTGCGTTAGGAAAGGGGATTTCACGCCCAGTACCTCAAAAAATTCGGTCAACTAAAGTGCACCACGTACTTCAACTTGATTAGGAAGAAGATTTCAACGTTCCGTATCTCAAAAAGTTTCGGTCAATGAAATTGCACCGTTTGACTTTTCTTTTTTGAATTCTTCTTTCCCAGTTAAGAGTCCAACGTCACGTTGCACTCCTCAGCCAAACAGAAATCTAAATTTCCACGGTAGATATCCACAAATATTCAACTTTTGAACTTTATCTATTAATTTTTCAAAATTCAGATTTTCGCATCGACTCAAATTCCAGACACATTTTAACAGGCATGCCCTACGTGTCCCACTTGACTTGCTTCCAACTCTACGAAGTTCGCGTTATTCAACATTAAATAAAGGATAGCCAAAGCATTAAACAGAAGAAAATTGAGTGCCGTCTTGATCTGGCCATGGAGACTATTGTATTCATATTTTCCTCAACATAAAATTATTCCAGTCTAATGTTACGTTGTGCCATAACAAACATTTGACAAGTCCATTCTAATCTTTGATTCCATTGTGTTATATTGTTTAGTAAGGTGGATAACTATGATCCATATCTTAAACCCAGTCCGCGAAATTGGAATATCAAGCAATGCAACAGATTATATCCAAGCATTTTAGTAAACGAGTTGTATATATTATCATCCAAATCGAGTGTTTGCTTTTCTTGAAGATAACAACTTTTTAGATTGGCTTTCTTAATATACCTCGCATTACTCTTCATCCGGAGAAATTAGACCCACCGAAAGAAACTCGGGAGAAGAAAAGTACCTATCCAGGAACCGATGATATTTGAAGTAGAGTCTCCGTTGATTTATCCAATCAACATCAATTTTATATTTATAATCAAACTTTAGGTCAAATTTTAGCACCCAAATGATGTAGGATTTTCAGCCAAGTTTAGTTATTTTTTTCCTCTCCATATTTGATTATTTATCTAACGACATGAGTGCACATGCATTGTGCCTTCATCAACTGATGCAGTGTTTGCCTCCTACACACCCTATAAAAACCAGCTGGTCTCCCACCCCTGGTTTCAACTCCTCCAAAACACACTCCCTTCTCTTCAACCTCTTCATTGCCAATTCAACCGGAAAGCTCGATTACGAGGATCGACAATGGGTCTTTTGAAGAAGCCGCGCGCGTACACAAGGATGGAATTCGAGGACCCGGAAGAGAAAAAGCACCGGAAAGCGCAGTTTCCTGATCTACAAGTGTTGGAACGAGCCGATGCTTGGAGGAGGCCTACACTCCTGGGAGTGAGGCTGTGCCGGTTGAAGGTGAAGATCAGGCGGCGATTGAAGAGGTCGAGGAAGAGGATGGCGCTGATGATGTTGGCAGCAAGAGCCGCCGTTTATAAGCAGATCATGAATCAGTTGATCAGCCTCCAACCTTTTAAACTCTCTCACAAAACTACTACGTAGAAGTATCCTTTCATTTTGGTGTCTCATGCTGTGTAGAATCTTGGGTGGTGTTTGCTTAATCTACTTTCTTTGCAGAGGGAAGAAGAGAAGACTGTTTTACTCATCACGAGGATGTTTCGTTTCGTTGTGAACTTTCTGTGATCATGACCACATCAAGCGGTAATTGAAATCTTGATTTTTCTGCTCGCCATTTCTTGGTGGTTGAGAAATAGATTGAAGTAGTCAACCTACCAGGTGCAAATAGAAGCAGAAATAACCAAACTAATTTGAATAGTTCCCCACACTATGAAATCCAACTACTTTTCTAGGATCGGTGAATCCTACCGTATGTCGATTAATCATAATAGCTTAGAACGAGTGAGTCAGTCGAGGCGAGTTTGCTTCAGAAGGATTGGTTTCATCTTCAGTAGCTGGCTATTATGGATATAGAAAGGACATTGGGGCAATTAGGGTAGTTTGCATTGTTTTCACGTGCCTGGAATATAGGTACTCTACAATACATGTACGGTGTATAGCAAGAAGTTATTACATGTTCCATATATGATGTGCATCGATACATGTTAATGTGAGTCCAAGAAAGGAACCTATGTGATTGACGGTTGAGATAGACTTATTTAAATGATCTAAACCATGAAATGTTTTTTGAGTGGGTACAACGTCTCTTAAAAAGCAAGTTAATCTCTTTAAGTAGAGGTGGCAAAATGGGTGTACAACCCATTTTTAATGATGTGGGTCATAAATGGGTTGTATTAAGTTTTATAAACAAGCTTAAAGGGTTTTTAAATGAGTTATTTAACAATTTAATGTTTTAAATTAATCATAAATGGATACTTAACTATCTTAAGTGGGTCATAACAAACATTCATTTTTAATATTTTATTTATCTTTCATTTTCTTTCTTTTTTTCTACGAATCCTACGAGAGTCACCGGCCGACTCTTGCCCAAAGTAGAGAGGGCTTTGCAACCCTCGCTAGGTGTAGGCGAGGGTCGACCGGCGACCTTGATGGATTTAAAAGGAAAAAAAGGAAATAAAAAAAAGAAATAATTCATTTGCTCTAATTTTATAATTTAGGTTTTATAAATTATAAAAATTGTTCACAATATTTTAGCAATATAATTATTAAAAAAATTATAAGAAATAAGTTTTCCTTGTGGATTAAATATGAAACAGAGTGCGGAGTTCTCGCCAACCACCATGTTTTAGCCATATGATTGACTTGAGAAATTTGCATTGCAATAAATGGATCATAAACAAGTTATATGGGTCAATCTTGATCGGTCCATTTATGGCGATTAAACCCAATTTGATCCACAAGTTTAACAGGTCTATTTTAACACTCGAAATACATATCATACTGGCTTTATGTTCAGCTTTGTGGTCAGCTCTAAGTTGAATTACGCATCTGTTCTTAGTCATCATCTTCCAAGGCAGATGATAAAAAGACATTTTTAGTGCCAAAAGTTATCTACGATCACTTTAGAGCCAAAAATTTTCACCAATCACTTAGCACCAATTAGAGACAAAGGATCTCTTTGGTACTAAGTCCAGCTAAACCGCTCGTTGTCATTAAATAAATATTTGTAATGAAAATGACATTTAAAAAATAATAAGTCCACATGGGACTTCTACACTTTAAAATAAATTAAAATAAATAAATTAATCATTAAATTAAAAATTACCTAAAAATAAATTCATTTAAAATACAAATTGTATTTAAAATAAATTTAAAATAAGTTTAAAATTTAACAAAAAAACCCTTACCAGGCAACAGGGCTTTCATAAGCCCTCGCTGCCCTCGCCGCCATTGCCGCCGCCGCCGCCTCCTTACATCATAGCAATGTCAACGGTGGTAGGGAATGGCCAGCGGGGGTTATGGCCTCACCCAAATGGGTGAGGGACGTTGGCCCTCGCCCAAGCCACATGTGGCGGCCGGCCCCCGCTAGTGGCGGCCCTTGACAAGATCTGGCGAGAGCCGGCGACCCTCACCCAAGTTTGAGTAAGGGCTACTAAGCACTTGCCTATGGCCAGGGCTTAGCGACCCCCGCTGACTAATGCCGGCAATGGTGGAGCGACCGCAACAAGGGTTACAGCAAGCCTTCGCTGCCTGATAAGATGCCTTGTTTTTTTATTTTTATTTTAACTTTTTAGCTCTTTTTTGTTTATTTTTCAAATTTTTTTAAATAAAAATTTTTTTAAAAAATAATTTACGATAGACCTTCAACAAGCTACATCAACGTCATATATTAATAAAATAAGGCCACGTTGGATTTTGATAGATCAAATCGAATTTGGTACTAAAACGATTGTTTTTTTCAAAAATTTGGCATTAAAGTGATCCGATTAAAGTTTTTGGCATCAAGATAATCTCTATACATAACTTTTGGTACGAAAAGTGTCTTTTTCCCCTTTCCTTTGTCCTTGTTCTTTTTACCTCTCCATATGGTGGAAAGGGGAGAAGAAGAAGGAAGGGTAATGGTTAACCTCCTCAAAAATGATCTAGGATAGGCTAGATCCGATTAATGAACGAGCCGGATCAAGCACCAGATATAGAAATTCTTCTCCAAACCCATCCCTAATAAAAAAAAAATTTAAAAAGACTCAGTAGGACAGCGGAACCGGAAAAGGGAATTACTAGGTCGCCAAGCCCATGTTGCCCATGCTATGTGCCATGAAAAAGTTGAAGATTTCACATTGCTTCCCATCGTCGTGTGAGCAAGTTGAAGGAGCTACTGGCAGGAAGTGGGTGAAGAACTCGAACGTACATGATAACTTGATCATATGGAGAAGATGCGAGGATCAACATCAACATCACATTTATCCCAATTAGTTGAAGTCGGCGATCGATGAACTCGAAGAGAAAAGCATAGAATATACTAAATTAAAAGTAAAGACAGGGATACCAAAAAAAAAAAGGAGGAAAAGAAAAAGAACTAAACAGAGCAATCTGAAACATAGGAAATTCCCCTCTCGACAATGCAAATAACTTTCCTCCATTACTAAAACAGACTGTACGCCAATCTATTTTTCACTCTATTAAATCTTGTTTTGCTACATTTTCCCAAATAAGTTTCGGCTAACCTCTTCATGCCATATTCTCAGTAACGAACTTCTATTCTTATCGAGGCATCTAGGGATCTGTGGAGAATATATCAAAATCATCTCAATCTATGTTTTCTCATCTTCTTTGCCACCAATACTCTTCCAACTTTTCGTCGGATATCGTAATTTCTTATCTTATCCATCCTTATATGACCACATATCAGTTGAGACATTTCAATGTAATTGTGGCCTTTGTCAATGCGATCTCAATCGTTGTGGGTGGAAAGGTTAGAATCCTTACCCACCTAACAATAGACTATCGAAGTACCTTCTCATTCATCTTACGCATTGACAGAGACTTTTGAAAGTTGAAGGTACAAGAGACTTTGCCTATAAGAATCCTTAATATGCTAGCTCTTTAGCATTTCCATCACTGCCTATCGATTTATGGTATTTGGATCCTACTTTGCAAGCAAATTGGGATTAATTTATGCACACGCATATGGTCCGGATCGAATACAGCAGGATAGAAATCTCGTGGTATCGCTTGTACTAGAGCCCTGAGATCAAATCCCGGAAAACTCGCATCAAATGGAAGGAAGTTTGAGATTGGATCGTAATACGAACTGTAGGATATGCGGGATGACCATCTCTTTCGTTGGTGTCCGATCTTCACTTTCATCCCTGATCTTTGAAGACGGGATTGTTGAAACACCTCTATTCTTTCTTACTGTATTTGAGATATTGGTTGTCACAAACATCACGCCAAAAACTTCGTGAGTCTCGTCGTGATGCATAATATATTACGCGCATGACCAGAGCGATACATAAGGCACGGACCCATCATTCCCGAGCCATCGCTCCATCAAAAAACCACCCATTGCCGCCTCTGCCATCACAGGATAGCCACTGATATTGCCTCCTCTATCTCCATCTTCAATCACGCCTCATTCCCATGCATTTACTTGCAACTCCCTCCCACCATCATCTCCGCTGTTAATATATGTTTCGTGTTTAAAGCCTGATAAACGAAACTGGACCCGCATTACGGTATGTCAATGCCCGAATAGGAAAGTAAGAGGTTTCCTGGCCGCCCGGGTTTGTCGTTGTTTCCATGTTCAACCGGACTCTTATTTTATGTGCAAGATATCTTGGTGAAGTCGGTTTCAATGTGGGTTCATAGTATATGTATAATTCAAGTGGTGATTTTTGTTCTTCAGCTGTTGGCATAGTGTTTTTTCAAACGGGGGTATGCCGCCAACACATCGGTTGAAAGACACTGTGCAAAGCATAGGTTGGTAACGCAAGAGCAAGCTTTGGAGATCACCGAGGATGAGGATCGCTACTATACGAGCCTACCTAGCGGTAGCGTGGTGTCTACACCCACAACCACCACCAAAAACCCCCCCCCCAACCCAAAACCCCCACAATTGTAATTGTATGTTTTTCTTCCCCAAAGACAAGGAATACCTTCTAATTGCTTTACATCTAAGGGATTCCGAGGTCCGAAAAGGCCTTAAATTTAGTAGTTTTAGGACTTAGATCGTCAGTTGTTCTCTAGCAGTACAGAGGAAGTCCACAAGCCGTTTGAATATCAGAGCTTCTCCTTCAAGGATTTCACTTGGTGATTTGTGGGGTACATCCAATTTGGATTGCTCGTCATACAGAAGGGTTAAGTGTTTGGAATTGAGGTAATTATCTGTCATATGTTCTATCGAGTAATTATATGAGACTAAACACCGCGGTTTGTGTGTACTAAGACTATGAAATGGTTTGAGCGGGTGCATTTCTCCGATTCATTATCCGACTTTTTGCGGCCGGCTCTCTGTGTGGAGTAGGTACTAACACTCAACCAAACCAAAGTGAAGGAAAAAATAACCCTGATTTATACTTTCTAGTTACAATAAGTCTTTAAATGCAAATAAATATCTCCCCAATTAAATCATGTGTAGTCTAACAGATATGTCGTGTAAAAAAAACATTTGCACGACCAAACATAACGTAGGAAATAGAGGAAATTATGTAACAACCTCTGTAAAAGTCATGACTATCATGACAAAAAACAAAATCGATATGCCTTGTCCCCTCTAGGATTGTCAACAGTTCAATTCGATTCAATTCATGTTTCTATGATACCCAAATTGAACAGAATTTTTTGGGTTGTGTGCTCTATGACCCAAACGTGAACCGAACCGAAATTGTCGTGAACCGAAAATGCGGTTTGGGTTCAGATTTCTAGGTTCCTCCCTTTTTTTTTTTTTTGGATGTATACCCTTTCTCGCTCTCCTCCCACCGCATCCTTCTGTTCTTTTTGGGGCTTCCTCCTTCCTCACGCATCCCTTTATTTTTATTGGGGTATAGTTCATATTATCCTATGACAGGAAAGCACGTGGGTCTCGCTCCACGCTTAGTGGATGGGGTTTGGGGGAGCCACCCCAGCGGGGGTCTCAAGGGGACATTGCCCTCTAGACATCAAAGGGCATTTTATAATTTAAACCCATATTTTTCCTTTAGCAGTTTTGGGTTTGGACTCATAATGGCTGCTACTATATGTACTCTTTTTTTCTCTTGTAATTGAGGGACGTAACGAGAGGTTTAAGGTGCAAATTATAATGGAATCCTCTGCTAGACGTAGCCCTAATTTAAAGGTGAACCAGGATAAAATTTCGCGTCTCAATTTCCTTTCTTGCTTTACATTTTACTTCAACTTGATTGTGCGCCGAATCCTAATATTTCTCTCTCCCTGGAGTCTCCTTCCTCCCTTCGAGTTGCTTTTGGCGACTTCCCTCTTTTAACTACACCAGTGAGTTCCCTTCAGCAGTAGCGTTGTTGCAGTAGTTCTTGCAGCCGTGATTGCTTCCGATTTGGAGCTATAGCTGCCAACAAAATTGGACCATGGCTACTTTTGAGAAAAATCTAGAGGCTCTGACCATGGACCAACAAGGACGACGGAGAAGTGTCAGATCTTGCGAAGCCCCTTGAAGGAGTCGAGCATGGCATTCGATGATGACCGGTTGGGCTTGGCGTTGACCAGCATGATCTTGGAGCTTACCACCTTCACCATCAGGTGTGGCTGTTCGTCCTAGCCTCCTGGGCTGCAAGGATTGATGGGAGATTATCAAAAAAAGTTCTAAACTTATTGCAATTGTGTCAATTTAGTTCTAAACCTTTTTGAATTTACCCCATTCAATTCATTTGGCTAGTCGGGCCTAAAGTGATTCAATTTTAATAATATCTTAATACTTTTTCGAATTTTTTTCTTTTTTTCTTCGTTGTTCCTCCAGCCGGCTGCCGAGTTCTAGCCATAGTGAGAGGCTGGCAGGGCATAACATCGCCCAACCATGGCAAGGCCGATTGAGGAAGAATGAAGAAAAAAAAGGAAAAAGGAAATAAAAATAAATAAGTTTGAAAAATATTGAAATATTATTAAAATTTAGTTACGTTAGCTCCAATAGCGCCACATGTGTGTTGGCTGAGCAAATGGATTGAATTGACATAAATATAAAAAATTTTAAGAACTAAATTGACACATTTACAATAGGTTTAGGACTTTTTGACAATTTTCCTAGCGACCGACCTTCATGAAGATCGGCTTCCCCTTCTCCTCCGTCGGAGGTGCATTGTCGGTGCCCTTCGCCAACAGATCTCGCTTGCCATGCAGTTGGAATCAGCGATGAAGTTGAGGATCTTGGGAGAAATGGGGAAGAGAGAGAAGAAAAATTGAAGACAAAAGGTTTTCTAGGGTTTCGAACGGGCTGATGGGATTTTGGTTTTTGATGTCGTCTTTTAAAAAGAGGAAACCCGAAACCCAGGCAGAACCGAACCGTCAAACTGCACAAATTCATTTATTTATTGCCCGAACCGAACCAAACTTTTCAGGTTTGGTTCAGGTACTTTTGACAGCCCTAGTTTCCATGTACATATGAAGAACAAATTACAGAGAAAAAGATGAGAAAAGTTCTTTTAGTTGGCCTCGGAAATAATTTCCAAAGCCGGTCTCCATGAACGACGACCACCCTGCTTTGCGAAGCCCGACCGGTGACGATCGGGACAATACTTGTTAATCAGAAGAGGCAAGACTCTCTCTAGAGATAGTCCTTGAGCCTCGATTCTCTCCTCCAACTTCTCTAGCTCCTTCTTACTGATCTTGATCTTGATCTCCCTCCTGCGCGAAGAAGATGGAGAAGAAACTCTCTTTCCGTCGGCATCGTCGAGAGCCCTAGTCTTGCTTTCTCCTCCGTCATCAAGGAGCGAGCTCCAATCCTCGCCGGCCCAGATCATGGACGACGATGAAGATCCAGCTCTGCAACAGTTTCCCATTCTTTTCCTCTGGAAACATCGGCAGAAGTGATGTTGAGCAAGTGTGGGTGGCGAAGGAGAAGAAGAGAAGGCCAAGATTCACGACTTGGTTAAAGAGAGGATGAAGGTGGAGAAAGAGCTAAGCAATCTAGAGAGAGAGAAATGACACGTAGGACGATGGAGAGAGTGGGTCCCACCTGGGACGGCATTTTTTGACTGACTAACCATGTCTCTTCTCCATGCATGAGCATGACCAGAATGAAATGGCACGGAGACAACGTCGACGGCTCAGCTGCCAAACAAGCTTGAAGCTCAAGCGCCCTTTACAAGTGTTCAGAAACTATATAATGATATTAAAACATTATGATATAATTCCAAGCTATTTTCTAGATGGCTAGACAAGTTTGATGTGGTGTCGGCCTTCAGCCTAGAGGATGACCTTATTGGGAATGATACCAAAATCTAAAGATGTTAATATCGGTAAGGAGCTCGAATCTTGAAGCGGACTTGAGATCAAATGAGGAAGGTGCACCAAACCTTGTGATTATTGGACATGATTTAGGCAATAGTGTGTTTGATTCTTGGACACGGTCTAGACTCAGTGTCGATTTACCTTGTCAAATAGAACGCACACCAACTTAGGGAGGATTACAAAAAAGTTTTAAATATATTGTAATTACGCTAATTCAGTTTAATATAATTTTTTTTAGCCAATTGAGTTTTAAATTTTTTACATTTGTACAATTTAGTTCATCCAGCCAATTTTATCCAAGATTGCTGACGTGAACGTCAGCCATCCTACATGGCTTGACCAACGCTGATGGGGAAAATTTTTTTATATAATATTGAGATATTTTTTTCAAATTTAATTTATTTTTTAATTATTGTATTTCATTTTTTTCCCTTTTTCCTTTAAAGTGGCCGACGAGGGCTGTTACACCCTCACCTGCAACTATGATGGTCTCGTCCAATTTTGGGCTAGGCCAGAAGACCCTTGCCCGACCCTCGCAGTCTAAGTAACATCGATACTGACACACGACACGAAACACGACAAAACACGACAAGCCGACACGTCGCTCTAAAAAGTAGAGAATTTCGACACGTTAAGACACGTTGTATATTAAATATATATCTTTAGATATACATAATAAATAATATCAGCAATAAGTTTCTTTTTGTTTTTCCATTATATCATGATTAGTTATTTTTTTTGCTGGCTAAATATATTAATTTTGAGGTGGTTGGGTATACAACTTAAGCACTTATTTTTGATAAATTTACATTTTGATTCATAAGTTTTATGGAAAATGCTTAAAATTGATCCGTATGTGTCAAAATAGCGTGTGAGGATATTGGACTCGTGTATTGCTAGCTTGTTTGGAACGCTCATCACGAGTCGATCGCATATCGGAGAGTGTCAAGAGAGTATCGGACACAACTTGTAGACCTCTAGAGAGTGTCGGTGCTTCTTAGCTCTCAGCCATAGTAAGAAAATAAAAAAATAAAAAATTTGAAAATATTAAAATATTATAAAAAAAAAATATCCATACAAAGGTTTATGAATCAATTGGCTAAAAAAAAAAAAAGCATAGGACTGAATTCATGAACCAGTACCTCAAACTCTCGTGCCATGTAAAATGTCATAAAATCACATATGTACTCTAAAACTTTAAGTTATTAGATGAGGCTATGTCGGTCCACTTTTGTTACCTGGATTTAATGATCTAAAAGATTATGCGAGAGGCCTCCCGATCATGATAATAATGTCTGGCTTTTCTTGTCTAAAAAACGACTCGATCATATCCAAAACTTTTCCCCAAACTATAATCCTTAAACTACCTTCACATTTAGACCAAATCCCGCATGATACGGTCTTCTGTTTCATTTCCTATTGCCGATTAATCTCAGGAGCGTATCAATTGCCGGTATTAGGCTTCGATGCTAAATTAACTTTCAGATTTGGGAAAATAACAATTTTCCCCATTAAGGGTTGTAGAGAATAATAATAATAATAATAATAATACTATAATAATACATAATAATAGAAAATGTGATCATAAAACAACAGTAAAAAAACAAAAAAAAAATTTGGGTGAATGTTACACTGACAGTCTATGTTGGGCCACCAACTAATAAATAATAATTAAATTAAAAAATTTATGCTTCCGGTCTACTCTGTTAATAACTTTATGGCTCTCGCAGTCACTTGAAAACCGTTATGGCATAGCAAAACCAATATAATAATGGACGCAAAAGCGCGCAGAGGAGCTCATTCCAAGTGGCTCGAGCCGAGCCGCCTTAGCCCCCTGGCTTCATGCGACCCCCTTCTGCCGACACCAGTTGCGCCAGCACGAACTCGGGTTGTAATGCCAGAGAAATGGCATCTTCCTTTTTCTTTTCTTTTTTTCGTTTTTTTTGCCCTTTTGTTCTTTTGATCACGTTTTGCCACAAACTGAATGTGAACTCGAGTTTTGTGAAGGAACTTCGACAGCGGAAAACTTGAATTTTCCCCTCCGTTGTAAGCCGGACGTGTGACTTTCCTATCCATGGTAAATCTTGGTATTGAACTCTTTCGAACACGCCGATTAATCTTGAATCATACCCGAACGCAAACAAAAAAACAAAGGGGTACTTTCGATGAATATTCCTCCATGGCATCTGCCAATACATATGAGGCCGGCCCTCCTTATTGAAAGATTTTACCAAGTTACTATTGCGATTTTTATAGGGTCTATTTTTTACATACATAAGAGCTAACTATTGCTTTTAGGGGGCTAATGTTCCCTATGACCTTCATTTTTTGACATTAATTGTTGGCATAAAATTGGGATCTATGTTACATATCAACTATCATATTCCCACAACAAACAACGACTTTATTTTTCCAATGAGTTGAAATTTAATTGGGAACCAATTTAGTTCATAAACCTATTATATTTGTATCATTAAAAAGTCTCACATAATGGGTCAATTTCGATCAGGAAAATTGTTGACATAAAAGAAAGAAAATCACAAAATCACCAGTACGCTACCGTTGACGAGTGGCACAATTTTCCATTTTTTTTTAATAACCCAAATAAATTATTAAAGAAGGATTAACAACAAAAAAAACATTTTTTTTTTTTATTCTTAATTTTTTTATCATTTTTTTTTTTTTTTTTTTTTTTTTTTTTGTTTTTTTTTTTTTTTTTTTTTTTATTTTTTTTCTATTTTTTTTTTTACATTTTGGCCAGTGACCCACAAGGGCTGCGCCCATCGACTAGTGAACACATACTCTTTGCTAAGTTTTTTTTTCAAGACAGAGAAGGGATTGGCAGCCCTTATTCCTAAAACCGTCAACAACACATAAATGCTTGGGGCCCAAACTCGCCAACTAAAATGGCAAAAAAAAAAAAAAAAGACATGTACAAAAAAAAAAAATGAAAAATTAATGAAATTTATTTCATTCATGCCACTACCCACAGTAACATTAATATAAACAAGAAAAATCACATAAGGACGGTTAGCACATTTTTGTCAGTGGATTCGGCATCACAAACATTGGCCCGAATAAAAACACTCATTGTCACAACCACATTAACAGAATGCAAAGGAGTTAATTGACATAAATTACACAGATTTTAGGACAAAGATGAGGGTAGGGGAAAGGAATAGAAAAAAACTTGATGCGGTAAGATTTAAAAAAAAATTAATTTTTTTTTAGGATACTATTTTTCCGCGCAGTAACACGCACTAATAACGAATACTATAACCTTCACAAAAAGAAAAGATAACAGAAGGTTGCGAGTATGAAAGAACACCAATT
>JAGVVM010006470.1:0-27109 GCA_019149425.1 Psidium friedrichsthalianum
AGTGAAGCATGACTCGGTACAATAGTGCAGCATTTCAAGGACGGATACCTTCAAATGACTTACCGCTGTTTAAAAGTCTATTGAAGGCGATAGCGACACTCAGAAGGAACCAAATGGGTCGGTTTGGGGTCTCAAGCCAGAGTTTCAATGACAGTGGCTCCCTCCATTTTTTCCCACTCATTGCTTTCTTGGGTCGAGTGGAATTTGCTGATTTTCGCATTTCCCAGCTTATTTGAGTTCAGTGGCTGCATCGGTGGTGGTAACTCTGTTGTGTGCCTTTTTGCTTTCTAGAATCTTTGATCAAACTGCGATTTTTGTATAGAGGGTACATACGTTCTGGACTTCTAGGGCAGGTTGTAATGTGAAATTAATGAAAACGGATCTGGCTGGGTTTCTCAGTTGTTTATAGTGCCTTAGACTAGAAGTGGCAATCATTGCTTCAGTTGTCGTGGCCAGATTTTGCATTACTGATAGTGATGATGTCATTTATCTTGTAAACATTCCAATTCCTTCTTCCCTTCTATACCCTTTTATCACATTCGCATGGTTAATCTCCAAACTAATGCCAGCAGCGGAAGTGCTAATGTCAACTCTATTATATAGCAAATGGGGTGGCACCGCCCTCTTCCTCATGTAATTGGGTTTTGCCCGGAAATGCTTAAGATAACTTTTTGCACCGAGTTGGGATCGAACTAACTGGTGGGTTTTTAATTGTGAGATTTTATGTAAAATATGTGGTAATGGTGCCGAAATCAGAGACCTCTCATTATACAGTGTCGTTTTTCATCTGAGCATGGCTTGGCCCGGATCTTGTGTTTTGACTGATAAATTGCACGTGAGAATTGGCTTTCTTTCTTCAGTTTTGTGGGGATGATCTTACATAAAATTAGAAGTGCGGGGGAAGAAATGCTATTGGTTGGGCTATTTGACATCCGTGCATAATAGGTCCGAAGAAAAATAATCCTCACTACCGACTGCAAGAATCGGAGTTGTTCATGCTTTTTGTAACGGTTTTGGAACAGAATAAGGAGTGGCGATGTGGCCTCGCGATTTGTTCATCAGAGGAAATCAAGTGCTTCTGATTGAGCATTTGAAGCGAGAAATTGGGTGGTGTTTTTAATGATGCGTTTTATCTAGCCTATTAGATCTGGATGCTGTCGGTTGTTGTGGCATAGTGTTTGCTCTCCAATGTCAGCAACTTGCTTATGTGCTGACTTGCTGTTAAACTTCAGGTTTGGGTGATGAGTCATTTGATTTCGGTGAAGGGGTGAAAATCCCCTTACGTCTCGTGGACATGTGCACCGTATGGTCCGGCGTAATCCGACCAACTATTTAAAGCCCTCTGTTATGCAATAATGCCGAATCTCGCCAAAAAGGGAGAAGAATCTCTGGACCGGGATAATTTAAAAGGGATTCACTTTCTGATGGATTGTGTTCGATAAGTTAAAAAGAGAGTTTCGATAAAAAAAAAAAAATTTAAAAATAAAAGAGTTAAAAGAGACGGTGGCCAAATGGACATGTTGGAATGCAATAACTTTTAGGGGTGAGCATGGTACCAAAATAAAATTTGGAAATGGGCACTGAATGTATCCGGTTTATGGAGGGTAAGATTTTTTTAATTTTAATGGAGATCTATTTCGACGGGTAGGTAGTTTTTTTTTTTTTTCGACGGTAGGTTCCAATAGTGAAACTAAAATTTGCAACAAGTTTTTGGTGTCTTTTTCACGTCGGGGGGGGGGGGGTCTATCTCTTTTGATCCTATGATATTCCATGATCTCATTGATTAGTATGTAATCTAAAATTACTAGTCTGAGGCTCCATTTTCGGTAATATTTATGATTGAAACTTTTTTTTTTCGTTAGTGTTTCATCTTATTCGTGTGTAAATGTGAGTTTGTGAATAGTGGGTAGCGTAGTAAATGATATTTATTTAAGGTGTTGAATATAAGTAAAATTATATATACCTAGAACCACTCTGAATTGTGTAGGTTTCAAAGTAAGCATGGTAAGTTCTAAATTCTAAAAAATAAGGAAATTATTCCGACGAGTAGATTCCAAGTAAAACCTACATGAACTTGAAACCGCTCCATCTCCAGTAACTCTCCATTTTTGTGTAAAGACTTACATTTGCCAATATGATGGGTGCGCTTAGATTTGGCTTTTGGGGAAAGCATTTAGAGAAATACAAGTATTTAGACTAGAGGGATTTGGTAAAATGCAAAAACTTTTGGTAAACTGTACTTGAAAAATGTCTTGGCATGAGGCTCAAGAAAAATATTTTTTGGTAAACATGAATTTGAAAAGTCTTTTGACTAGTCGTCGATCGAATATTTTAATATTTTTTTAATAATAATTTTTCCCCTACTCCATCTAGTTGGTTCGTCGACTAGCTAGAGGCACCGGCTAGTGAGGTTTGACCCTCGTCAAGCTAGCCTCGTTCGGCCATGGTCGGGCCTTGCAAGTCTAGATCTAGGCTTGTGAGTTGACCCTCCCCAGTGGCGATGGCCATGTCAAGCCCCCCCTCCCCCAAATGTCCAGATGAGGCTGGCTTTGCTAGGGTCTAACTATGGCGAGCTCGCGACGATCAAGTGACGGCAAGACCTCGCCAACCCTGATTTGGGCTTGCGAGGTCGACCCTTGTCCGACCATGGCGAGGCTAGCTCGACTCGCTTGTTACATGGGCAAGGCAACAGAGGGAAAGGAAGGGGTGCGTGGAGGGCATGGAGGCTATGACAATGACGACGCAATGTTACTAGCAGTGGCACAATGTCTCCCTCTAAAGCTTAAGGTAGCTTTCAACCTGCTTTGAGCTTTGAGCATTTGCAAGGCTCACTTTTGACTAAACATGTTTTGGAAATTTTTGCCAAATACCTAATATCTAGCCCAAAGTCCCCTTCCCAAGGCTGTTCCCACCGTAGCCATCCATCAGCGTAGAACGCATCAGTAGATTTAGTATGCTAGAACTACAATGAAGCTCACCAAAATGCATGTATCTCTACATCCGACGGCGGTGGCATAATCAGTTCCGACGTTCGCTCATTAATTGATCTTTACTGGATAATTCTCGTACTTTACTTACAGTAAACAAAAAAGCCTGATTGGAGGGGTAAAGCCGTAACAATGACATGCTAATCGGCTTGAGTTCCAAAAGAAGAGATTCAGTCACTTGTGAACCAAAACCCGCATTCAAGATTTAGTCTCTGAATCTCGATAATGCAGGAAAAGCATTCATTTTTTACTAATTATAATACCAAGCGAATTATCAAGCGAAACCCTCTTAAAATCAAGAGCATTCCACATAAAGCCACTCATATATACACAGAAAGATCGATACAGCTACAAAACCCAACTCAAAACAGGTAATACAAACTTTCATATCATGTAAAAGGTCAAAGGTGTGAAATTAAGAACATGGGTTGGACAAACATATGGTAACATGAAGCTGTCATTATTTCTCAAGAATTTTCCACTCGCCTCAAAAATCTCTTTTGATTAGTCTCTTGTAACTGTTTTCCTTTTTTTTTTTTTTTCTTTCCAATACAACAACCAATATGTAAATCATATCCCTTACTCCAAGCATCAGAATGCTGCCCATCCCGATGCTGTAGCAGTCTTGGTTGAACCTGAATTGGCCGTGGAAGGGAGGTTTCTCTGCAAGTTACCAGATAAATATGTCACACAATTCACAAACAGTTTTTTCTTCAACTTTAAAACTGATTCTGATTCTCTAAAACTGATCGTCTACAAAATCAAAATCAGAATTATTTGGGTTACAAACATAATTCTCATTCTTTACTGTTCCAAGGAACAGAATTAAAGAATGAGAATGGTTACCATACGCAGCCTAAGTTGCTACAATTTTCAGTATAGCTTTTAGAACAAATACCCGATTTCTATCCACGAATCAGAATCAAAGCACTACTCCTTACCAAAAAAAAAAAAAAACTTTTCCAGCACTACAGGAAAATAATGACCACTCAGGGGTTATCGTTACCTACCTATACAAAAAAAAAAAAAAAAATATACATAGGAAATGAGGGGCTCCTGCCTGATTGCAAAAATGAATTATGTGGACAAACTTCCCCACAAGAAGGTAGTGGTAGAATACAACTGGACGAAGCTTGACAAGCATGATGCATTATTACCAATGGGGATACACACTTTCACGACCAAAAGAGTGATATCCATTTAAGTAGAGAAAACTACTGCATAAAATTAGTAAACAAAGAAGAACAAGTACTTTGAGTGCACGAACTGTCAATATTAGCTGAGAAGACATCAAGTTGAGGCGGAAAACTCATCTATTGGGTAGTTTTACATGAACAGCAATTGGCTGCAAGGGATTAATCATGGTCACAGGTCAGATAAAGGTTGATGATGCAGTTGTCCCTGAGGTAGGGTGCTGCAATGGGTCGCACACATAGCAGAAGTAAGTTTTTTCAAAAGAAAAAAAGAGAAATTCAAATATATAGTGTGAAAGAGAGGACATTGTGTTTTTGTGTAAACTAATTTCTTGATAATTGATCATTATAATCCAAATTAATTGGTCTTTTCCAGTAACTATTTTAATTGTAATGTCTCCTTAAATCCTAAGAAAATCAATAGATCAATCATCCCTTAATATACCAAAGTATCTTTTACTTCCACTTTAGTTACAGTGTACAAAGTACTCTTTCTTTGATTGTCATGTAATGACTTGTAAGCGTAAATATATCCAACGCCCAAGCAGAAGTGTCGATCCTATGTCTTTTCCGCAACTTAGTCAAAAAGTGAAAAATGTGACAATTACAGCCATCCTTTCCTACAACCTAGCCTGAAAAATCTGATGCCCTCAGCCTCTCCATCCTCTCTCTTTATTTCAAAAGGGATGAGCATCTCCGTCTTTAAAGGTAATGCCTATTTGCAACACAATCACTGAGGAAGCTCATTGAAAACTATCTACTTGCCTAATCTACACCTTCCTCTCATGCGACAAACCACATTTTCTCAGGCCAAAACTCGGATTTTCTGTCCTCAAGTCACACTGTCTTTAGAATTCAGTAACAGGAGAAGAGGCCTGCCAAAGCCGCTACAAAGCCATAACTGCTGTAGCGTAACCTTGTACAGCCATTACAGAGAGAAATTTAACAGCACCAAAAAACGTGGCTGCCTGGAAGGTCAATCATCAGCTAGCACATTGCTTGTTGAGGCAGTGCATTTTACGTAGGCAATAGATTCCTCCCACCAGCAAACAGTCCTAACCAGGGACTAGAAAATACAATCATGTACGTATATGAGAAACCTATTTTGAATGAATGCAGAATATTAATGGAGACATTCCAGCAGGTGAGGTTGAACCACTTGTTTAGAGAAGCTTAACTGCTGTGCTTATTCACTTGCTGGGTTAGGGAATGATTTGAGACAGATTAGGTTGTTTTTTATGATATTCCGACTGGCCTTTTGAACTTGTTGGCTAAGGATAATGTTACTAATGCTAATATTTCTGCTGATGCGAGTACTTTAGACTCTTGAGAGAGGTATGCCTCCCTTCTTGGTCGTGTAACATGTAGGCATCTTGTTTGTTGCTTAATGAAGTTCTGGTTTTACCCAAAAAAATTTGTGAGATAGCTGATCAAAATGACTCTGCAAAGGAAAGGCCTCCTTGGGTGCGTGCCAGGGATAAGGAATCACACTGACTAGAAAAGAAAGTGTTTTGAGTTTAACTTTCCAGAAGAAATGAATTTAAGGAGAATAATTCATGACACGAAGCTGACGAACCACATAATTTGAACAATTTACAGGGGGAAAAAAGCCAAAACTTCTTTCTTCTACAAGTTAGCTTGACAACACAGATGTTTCTGTGGGAACAAAAAAAGATTCAAAAAGTGCTCCATGACTTTCATGCCGAAACAAAAACAACTTATGTGACAATTTTTAAGATGACTTCAAATGCCTTTTATTTAGATGTATAATTTTTCCTGACCTTAAATGTTAAACATTAAAATGAAAGAAAAAAAAAAAGAATCACAGCACAACCACCAAAAAACAAAAGTTCAAGCAAAAAACTGCACTAACGTCATTCCATATACATCCTATATAAGCAAGTCAACAAAATGGCCAAGGTAGCTATGGCAAAGGATCAAGTCTGTGGTCATACCTCTAGTTGAGACAGATCTGACAGAGCATCAGTGCCTCGGCTAGTATTCTCCTTGGTCTTGCTGCTGAGACCATGAGATGCAGAGGTCATCCTGGCAGCGGCAGGATCATTTGGAGGGGGAGGGAGAGGAGACCGGGTTTTTCCGCCTCCGCTGGGTGGTGGGGCAAGGCCTAGAGCTTTCGGTTTTCCACTCCCAGAAGGCCCTCCTGACAGTCCAGCAGCTGAAAGCATACCAGTCCCGCTAGAAGGCTTGGGCTTCACATTTATCCGAATAGTTTCACCTTCCTATGATCCAATAAATTTGTAGTCAGTTCCTTCCAAGTCAATTTGTAGCAACTTGAATAAATACTCCAGATTAGCACTACTTATTGAAATTTGTACCATAGCATGAGAAAACCACCACATCCAAAGTGACAGTCAAACTTGCCAAATGATGTAAAACTAGTATCTTCTATACTGAGAATTTAGAAGAAATACACACATTAAGCAAGACATTACAAGTACCATCATGTCCACTATAAAGAATCATATCACTTGAAACTTCTTTCAGCTGAGTACAGCTCAATGGATCTAGAAAGCCAAATTGATGATATAAGGCCCATTTATTTTAAAATTTTGATTTCGTCTTACCATAAAACCTTTCTCATTGAGGTTTGCAGTGTAGAAATTTCTGAAGTTTGTAAATAAAACTATCCCCAATGAATGAAGATAAGAAAGTAAAATCTTCTCATTCTCCCTTCTTTGTCTAGATCTCAATTTGAAGATAACGAGAAAGTAAAATCTTCTCATTCTCCCTTCTTTGTCTAGATCTCAATATGAAGATTCTTCATTCACGTCTGTCCCAAGCCCATTAGATAGTCGACAACCAACACTTTTGTTTGGATAATATCAGTGGAATAAAAAACAACCAAACATATTCTTCACGCCTTCTCTAACTATCCTTTCCCCACTTCAGTCTATACATTTCTCCTCTTTTGAAACTAACTGTGACATCTCAAGTTCCATGTTAGATAGGAGGGGCCATATTGAGTGATTTATAAGTCTACACCCACCCCCAAAATGGTGTTCAATTGTATGGTACTCCCTTTTGGGAGCTTGGCCAGCATGGGCTGGGCTAGATCGTCACAGATGGTATCGGCGTAGGACAACCTCCAATAGATGTGTGGTTCGTGGGAGGGAGAGTAGAGGGTGATCGTTGAGGCAAGAGGGCTCGGATAAAGTGCAGCTCCTTGCATGCTTCTGGGATGGCAAAGGGGACGGGATCATACTGGACTACACAACAGATGCGGAAAGTATCGCTGGGGAATACGGGCCAACATAGATAAGGATATCTGCTCTTTAAGTGAGGAAGTTTCTGACATCTTAAGTCCCGCATCAGTTGAGAGAAACCATGTTGAGTGATTCATAAGTCAACATCCAATTAGATTAAAATAAATGGGGCCTATTCGATGGGGGTAAGCCCTCGAAAGGAGTACTCTTAGTAACCATGCAAGGGAGTGGCACCCACCATTTCATGAAAGAGAGGATTTTTATGCCACATAGGGACCGTACAAGATGTCTTATCTGTTTATACATTCCACACATGCTTAGCTGCAAGTCCCATAAACTGAAAAGAAACCGCAGTTAAAGGAATCTGAAAGTCCTGGCAGACCATCTATCCTGATCTTTATCCAGAATATCAACCTTCAATAAGTATTTACTCATGCTTCAAACAAGGTTGCTTGTTAGTAGATCAGAACATATGTTATGTTGTGTCCCCTAACAAACACCCAGAAGTGGGTGATCAAGCAGTAAGCTACTTGATACCCTGAAGATACCAACAAAAAAGTCCTTACACCTTAAGCGATATGGCCATTACCTTCTGAACAAAATACTAACTTTATCAGCTTATCCTCATGTTTAGATGCACGAGTACAAATTCCTGATAAGATCACAGGCGAAGATCCAATCTTACCAGATCCAGAAACACAAGTACTCAAACGCTAAGCCTAGAATACAACGATTCGAGCCCAGTTCAACAATTCACATCTACTAAAGCTAACGGTAAGAAAGCTGAAAATCGTCCTGAATTTACCTTCAACCGGTGATTGACAGCGGGGTGAATGTCAATGTGGCCATCGCCATCAGTCGCCCCCTCGCTCGAACCCTCCTCCTTGTCGCTGTCTTTCCGCTTCACGTACTTATCATGATCGGACAACGCGACGTTGAAATCGAAGGCCTCGTTCCGCTCGGCGAACCCCAGCCCGATGAAGGCGTGCTTCCCCTGGCCGTCCTCGATCCGGAGCACGAAGTAGCGGGACGAGTCGAGGACGGTCTCGACGGCGCTCTCCCGCTGGCCCGGGTGGACGAAGCAGGCGGCGAAGAGCTCGCCGGAGCCCGGATCCTCGAGGCGGATCTCGCAGCGGTCCTTGCAGGAGACGACGCGGAGGCGGCCGGACCAGATCTTGTCGGACTGGAGCCACTCGCCGCACTTGTAGCCGCCGGAGGTGGGGCGGGGAGGGATCTTGAAGACGGAGACTTCGCGGACGACGAGGAGGGTGTGCTCGAGAGCTTCGTCGTCGTCATCGACCTCGAACGACATTGTGATAAGGCACTCGCTTGATGCTCAGTTCGGGTTTCGAGGGTGCGTTCCCGATGAAGAGAATGAGGAAGACGAAGACGTGGGCTCGAAGCTTGGAGCTTCGAGGAGTGATGTCAAGTTCAATTTGAAAGGTCAACTAAAAATTGAGAGAGAGAGAGAGAGAGAGAGAGAATATGCCCATTGTCGTCCTGCAAAGTTACCACCATCTGTGTATTGCCAAAAGGTTGCTATGGCTGGAGGCGTACAGCTTAAATCATGGCACGCTCTTCTTGTTATACTCCCTTCATTCTATGGGGGTGCATACAGAGAAGCGGTGTAGGTGATCGATCATCAACACCTTGGGTTAAAAAGCCCAAGCACGCCGCTTCGCCGGAGCTGTGCAACCCCATGTCGGTCCCATGCCCTTCAGTGAGCCACCACCACCACAAAAATCTTTGCCTAGTGGGACGTCGCGGCCCCCTAGCAAGATTCGGTGTGGGTCATAGGGCAGTGAGACATGGCTTGGGTAGTATAGCCTCGATCGAATTTTGCCTAGATTGTGGTAGACTCGCTTGGAGGTCCAACGGGGCAATCCAGCACAATCTACATAGTCATCTAAGGTTGCACAACTCTCATAACATTTAGCTTAGAGTTGTGTGATTCCAGTCCCGACCACCTAGAATAAATTCGACCTCTATAACAAGGACGACATTTCTTCTTTGCCTATGCTTAAGTGCTTTCTTCTTCTTCTTCGTCTTTCTTGTTAAAGTTGCTCTCTAATATACTAATAGCTAGTAGTCCTTTGAGTTATGGTCCTTTTCATGATTGTGCATATCCCTAAACAAAAAACCTATCACGACGAAATTCAGAAACACATGGTACAGAGGCATCACCTAAGTCCCAAATCCATAATAGCTTGAAAGATCCATAGAATCAACACGACGATTGTCTTTATGTCGACACGAATCGCGCCAATTATAAACATGATTATAGGACGGTAGCGGAAATTGCCCGCCCTGCTGGGCTCGAACGGAACAAGCCCTCGTGCATTCTAGAGTGCCACCCATTGGGCCCAATACGTGAATGTTTGGGCCTCTCGTACCTGATTGCAGATCCAATGGGCCCAGCCCGAGGCCCACTAAACACTGGATCTGCCAAGTCAAGCCCTTCTCTTCTACGGTTGGAGTGCGGTCTCTTGGCTCCAGCCGAGTCAAAGGCTCGGGGGGCTTCATCGAACAGTCGTCTCTCAGTCTCGACACTTGTTTCTCTGTTTCAGTTCGATCGCAGCTCTGGTCTTCAACGTCGTCGTCGGTACAACCTTCGCTCGATTCCTTCTTGCCCTCCTCCCGTATCGAATTCGCAGGTGTCTTGCGCTTAGTCGTTCACTGATCGGCCAGCTTGTCTCGGCATTTGCAGGTATGGCGAGAACCCGGAGGACGGGGTTCCTGATGCTCGCTCTCGCACTCGCGCTCGCGGCTCTGTCGATCTGCAACGCTACACCGATCTTCCGTCCGGTTTCGGATTCTCACCGATCCGCCGCTCTCGAGCTATTTTCGCCCGTTGATGGCTCCTTTGCTAGGTCTGCTTTCCGTCATTCCTTTATCATTGTCTGGTGATTGGTGAAAAATCCCCGTTAAACCCTAGATCTGCTTTTGGTTTTGAGTTCTGATATGGTTCTCCCCGCCCCCCTCTCTCTCGGCGCCGATGGTTGCTGAGGAGCTAGTGAAATTGAACATTGGAGTTCCTGTGCTTTGATTGTTTAGTTCGGTCGTTATGGATCTGCAATCTATGTGTCAAGCGACTAGCTGAACTTTCACTGGAAATTTCAGCTTAGAAGAGGCGTATGAGGCATTACGGACATTCGAGATTCTCGGAGTCGAAAAGAAGGGCGATGTGAGCTCCGCTAATTGTCCGTCCGTCACATTGGTTCTTGGTTCATCTTCGGCTCCGAAAGAGCTGTTTTACGCCCTGAAAGTTAACAGCATCTTGAAATGCAACGTGGACGATGCCTCCTTTGAGGTATTTCGACCTCTCCCCTCCCTCTCTCCAACTTCCCACTCGAGGGATGTTGAAAATACCTTTTTTTGAAGCTTAATGACTTTTCTCTCTTATGGAGGGCGTTGCATCAAGACTTAAAGCTGTTATCAGTGATGCAAGTTCATTACTTGACTTCTACTACTCAATCGGTGGACTTGTTCTAATCAAGGTAAAAAAGAGATAACTCTGCAAATCCATTCTTCATTGGTCCAGAGCCTGCCGTATATAAATGGGAGGCATTGATTTTTATTATTTATACCACTCAGGAAGACTTTCAGCTTCAATTTTGGACCTATGTCATCTCAAGTAAACTAATTCCTCCTTTGTCGTGAACATTTGCAGGATCAAACTTCTGGAGTCGAAGTTTTTCTTGGTGATGCTGAAGGAACTTTTCAGTCGATCAAGGTATGTTGATAACTTTCGTAGCCTCTGATTAAACTACAATATTTAGGCTCTTAGACACCACCATTCTGTAGATTTTTGGGTAATGTATATGGGTAATCTGGAAGGAATGAGGACTTCTAGGCTAGACCCAAAGTCTTATGTGCTTCTTTTTCTCTGCCTTCTTTTGTAAGGAGATCCATCTTGACATCAGTATGACCCTTCAACTTAGTGATGGCATTGTCTGTTAATGCACTTTAATCTTCCAATTCATTGACAGGCTCTCAGCCAGAGTGATGGAAGGTGGCGCTTTAGTTCTAGCAATCCTGAATCTAGCACGTACGCTGCAGGTAAAGATTTTTCGTGTCTTGGCATTACTATGTTAGACATGCTTGTATTTAGGATCTAGCTAGCTTCTGTGGTTATACTCAGTTTGATGATGTTTGCTCTTGTAGGATTGGCACTTGAAGCACTTGCTGGTGTCATTTCGCTGGCTTCATCTGAAATCAATCTGTCAATGGTGATTCTACCTTACTTCCTCTGAAAAGGCCTATAATAAATCTGAATGGGGAAAATACCCATTTACTGATATCTTTATCGTCACAAATTCTATATCTTTAAAAAATTCCAACTTGATGTTAATGAGCTGGTTAGGTATGTATTATGATCTCTTTTTTTTCCTTCCTTAGCAAGGTTACGTATGTTTTATTTAAGTATGTATTTTTGGCTTTCCCACCATATCAAAATAGAAAGTTCAAATATAAAAAGATTATGAAATCTCTCCACAACTTAGATGTCAATAATTGTCTGTTTTTAAATATGTAAAGTGCTTGCTTTTGATGAAGACCAAACTTGAATGCAAAAGCAGAAGTATGAGGGGAAGGCCAAAAAAGGATTATTCCAAACACACCTTGAATTTGTGCTCTTAACAAGGCATTCTGTTTCTTTCTTCTTCCTTTTTGTTTATATTTTCCCTATTTGGTTTGACTACTTTGTCAACTTAAAACGATTTAAGGAATACATAATTTTTTGCTGTTTTGGATGGACGTGAACTTGCATTCGATGATTATTTGCTATATGAGTTTATCACATAGAAGCTTGATTTTCTGCTTGCTCATGAATTAAAATCATAATTGTGGTGTCATTATCAAGGATTGTTCTGTCATTGGTACCTTAATTGCTTGAATCACATATAGAATTGTAGGATTTGCGAAGTGCCTAGATCAAATGTAGATGACAGCAATACATGTAACAAGAAGATTTGGGCGCAGTTCTTGTTAGCTTCTGCAGGATCAATTAGATGGATTTGGCCATGTTATGACTAATGTCAATCATCTTCAGTAGTTTGATGGACTCAAGCTTTGAAAGAATAATGTGGCGTTTAGTCTTGCACTTATATGATGAATGGTTTAGATATTTGATACCTTGTATTTAACTGAAAAAATCCAATTAACCAGACATGTTGACTAGGGCAAAAAAGAGGTTTCTCCTGTTAGTATCGTCAAAAATTGCTCAGTATGCTGTTATTGAAATGCTTCTATACAGTGAAAAAGAATTAGAAAGTGCTACAGGAGGACCAATTTTACAGCTGCAAGCTGATAATTGCCTATTTATATTTATAGGCGCATCTATGACATAGATGCATGGCATACACGATTGTTCTGCTTTATACTCTGTCTGTTCTTGTTAGATACATTTTGCTTGTACAGGATGAGATCGTTCTTTGTTTAACTTTCTGCTTGATTGCAGATCCGCACAGTCAAGAATGATATAGTGAAGCTTTTCGACAGTATTGAGAAATATGGTATGTCCGATTGTCATCTCTGCCTCATCCTCTCACTTGAAAGTTAAGTTGTACTTATTTCTGACCACATGATTCAGAATTTTTGGTTCATTTTAGTTGTATGAGGTCTTTGGATTATGGAATATTGTTATAATCCCTATTCCCTTCATTGCTTTGTTGAATAGATGACATCTTGGCGATGTGAATTTTAATTTTGAAGATGTTAATGACCTATAAAAATTACTTTCGTTAACAGATGTCTCAAATTTATTTTTAAAGTTTACTGAATATTCCAGCGAAAAAAGTTTTATAAGCTATAATAATGATACTTCACAGAGATGGAAAATCATTAAAGTACAATGTACATTCTTGTTTCACTAAAGAATTAGACATATTATTTAAATGAATGGTGATCCTTCCTGTAGATGATGGGACCTTTTACTTTGATGAGAAAGTTGTTGATGCACGTGAACATCGAGGTCCGCTTTCAGTATCGTCATCTGTCATTCAAGGGCTAACAGCATTTGCATCTGTGACTTCGGAAAGTATAACTGTGAGTTGGAGCTCCTTATGTCTTGTGCAGGCTTTTTGAAGTGAGTTTTGGTGAAAATTTGTCATAATGCATACATGCCACGTTTTCCTTTTGCAGCTTCCAGAGGACAGAATATTGGGTTTAGCTAAATTCTTCCTTGGGATTGGAATTCCTGGTGATGCAAAAGACTTGTTCAATCAGATTAGTTCATTAGCCTGCTTAGAAAACAATAGGTATGTGTCCATGGTCTTGATATCATTCTGCTTGTTACCTGGCAGCTATCTGCCTGTTTACAAATAGATCATGGTTAACATACTCTCTATTAGTTGCTGTCAGATCACAAAAAAAATATAATTAGACCAGAGGACTTGCAGTTTTAATGAGCCTTTACCGAACAGATGGTCTAGCAGATCTGATTTGAGTGGCCTATGATTAAATTGATATCATCATATTGGATCACATGTGCAAGATTTGGAGTAAAAAAATATAATTCAGAAATAAATAGGTTTGGAGAAACATATCTGTGGTCCGTTTCAGCCAGAAATCAACATGAACGATCTATGACCTATGCTCTCTGATTCTTTTACAAGAGCTGTATTGTGACAGCAATTTTAACTTTTGGCTGTAACTGTGAAGGTAATGCCATGATGGGAATGCATATGTGAGACTTTCAAAAGTGATTAGGGAGCAAAATGTATATGAAGTTTTATGGGCTGATGAACCCAGCATAAGTTGAGCATACCATCCTAATTTTATTCATTTTGTTTTGTGGTGCATGCAGGGTTTCCATCCCCTTGATTTTATCACTTCCAAGCACAGTCCTTTCCTTGACAAAGAAAGACCCGCTGAAGGTCAATTTCTCCTTTGGAACTTTATTACATGCGTACCAGAAATGAACAAAATCTGCAGCCTGTCGTCAAGCACAGTTTAAGCGATCTGATTTTCTTTTCTTCTCTCTGGAAACATGCTTTAGATATCTTCTTAGTTCTGAATATTACTTCAGAAAAGAAAGTGCAAACATATGATAATAAGCTACTGAAATGTTAATTCAGTTCTGACAACTCAGTTCTCTCTGTTTTTAACAATCAACCAAAACACCCCCCCCCCCCCAAACCAAACCACACACAACAAACCCCCAAACCAAAAAAACAGGTATTTATATTCCCAAGAAAGTCAATGAGCTGAGCTTGCTGATTGTCACGATGTACGGAATTCTAAGTATGCTATCAAATTACTAATCTGCAGTTCATTGCTTTCTTAGAATTTCCAAAATCTTGCACTTGTGTCACTAGTTGGGCTACATGATTGCAGGGAACCATCATGTCCAGTAAATTAGGACATATCTCAACCACCATCATACTCATGCAGCTTTGTTGTAATCTTTTTAAAATCCAGGTCATAATTCTTATGCTTCTAAGTAAATGCAGGTTAAGGTAAATACTGTGCTCGGTTCAAACTCTCCTCCCTTGAAAGTGAAGCTGCTTCGAGCTTTCAGTTCGGTTTCTGGTGATGTTCCTGTTATTGAGAGTCAGGTGCAGTTCGACTTCTCTTTTCCTCATTGGTGGAAATGTTCCTGTGGCGCCAATTGATCTTACGGGATGATGTCCTTTGTTTTGTTGGTTTTCTGATTATTTCAATTAACAATGTAGGAACTCAAGTATGACCTGGAGAGCACATTTCACAGCTTCATATTGCCTGAGACTGTTGATGTGGGAAGTTACATCTTTGTTTTTGAGGTACCTTTCATTCTTCGGGTAGATGAGTATTAATACTGTGGCAGTGGATCGTAGAATCATAATGTGTCGATCCTATGTCCCACAGTTGGCACTTCAAGATTCAGAGGATGGAAAAACCTATGCTACTGGAGGCCAAACTCAAGTGCCTATTTATATTACTGGAATCATGAAAATCGAGAATGCTGCAATTGCAGTGCTTGATAGTGATCTTGGGAGTGTAGATACCCAGAAAAGGTTGGTCTGCTGCATTGTCAATTACGAGCCAAATTCCTTAAAATCTTCTCACTTTAATGTTTGGAGCAATGTTAAATGAAACTCTGGTTCTAATGATGGAGAATTTGTTGTAATGAAGGTATTCCGTTAATTCAAACCTAGTTGTGTTCCAAAGTGGGCCTTACTCTTGTTTCAAATCAGCTAATCTCTGGTGGGTTGCAATGTAGATTTTGTTACCCAACTTTCAGTATGATTTCTTGAGCTTCAAGTATAGACTCCTCAGGAATGAACTTAAACATGTTTAAATTTTGGACTACATTGTATCTGAACAATCATGTGAGATGATCAATATGGCCCACTTGGATTAGTGGGAAAGGTTTATTCATTCTTTTAGACTGAAGCTTTGAATCATTGATATTTGGAATTGATTTAATTTTGTACATTCCACATCAAGAATCTGCTTCATATCTAGTCCTCTTCAAATTGAAGTCAGTGGGAACTAACTCGATGTGTGGATGTATTCAGCCTTAATCTGGATCGAGAAAATGATGTCTCATTGTCAGCGAATCACCTCCAAAAGCTGCGACTTTTCTTTAAGTTGAGTACTCCACGTGGTCATACTTACAAGCCTCATCAGGTCTGCTCGTCAATTATTACTTTCTTGTCCTTAAACAATAATGTTTGCCACAGAATGTGGATTGAGGACCTTTTTTGATGCAGGCCTTTCTCAAGCTGAAGCACGAGACAAAAGTTGAACACGTCTTTTTGTTGGGGATCTCTGGAAAACAGTTTGAATTGGTCCTAGTTAAGTGACATATCTTCAGTCGTTTGTATTCCTGAGTGTATGCGTATTTATGATATTTACTTGACGATTAACACGATTTGCCAATTGTTATAAAAGAAATTGGCGAGGATGCTACACATGCAACTGCTTGATCTGTTAATCTTGTTAATATGAGGATGCGAAATGTCCTGAAAAATAAGTTATTACAGTGACATCCAGACTGCAATCTACTTTTCGGTCGCTCTTTGGCCATGTTCAAGGAAATAGGACTTACATGTTACTAGATATTCAGATTGGGTTCCAGACAAGTTAGCTGCTTCCCTACAGATTTTAGTGAATTTCTTATGGTTTCGGAAGTTTGTCATTTTTGCTGACTGATTGTACTGCCATGTAGGATTTCCTGGGACTGGTTGAGAAGTTCTTCTATCTCTCTGGTAGATATGACATTCAGCTAACTGTTGGTGATGCTGCTATGGTGAGAATGGCCTCTTCTTGTGCATACTGCTGCTGATTTTCCTAGCAAAGCGAGCCAATATGAGTGTAATAATTTTTTCAGGAGAATTCTTTCTTGTTGCCTATCGGTCACATCGAGTTAGATCTGCCAGAGGCTCCTGAAAAGGCACCTCGCCCTCCTCTGCAGCCAGCTGATCTCTCTTCAAGATATGGCCCGAAAGCGGAGATCGCCCATGTCTTTAGAACTCCTGACAAACGTCCACCTAAAGAGCTTTCTCTTTCTTTTCTGGGTGTTACCCTCCTGCCATTCCTTGGGTTTTTGGTTGGGGTTAGTTTTCCATTTCCCTCTGCATCTGCATATTTACTATCTGATAAGCTAGTTTGCAATTTTGGACAACCGAGTTAACTTGATCATTAATCGACATTGAAATAGCACGTCTATCTAAGCAATGGATACAATCTTCTCCTGAATTGTCCTTGGCTTTGTTACATTTGAGTGTAAATATATTCCTCGGGAATTTGACTTTCTTGCTATTGGCTTGCTTAGATGATTCATGTTGAAGTTGTTAGTATAGGCTTAGGGACACTGGAAAAGAGTAATTTAAATATGATGCTTACCCTGAAAAACTAAACTAATTATTATCTCACCCTTTTTTGGGGTTTTTCTGATTCTCATTTTTGGCTTGTGCATTTATATCTGTTGTGGTAACTTAGTTTCATCTGGCCATCTGCATTTGTTGGAAAGCTGGCTTCTTGTCCTCTCATTTCTTAGGCAACTGTTGCTCATCTCATTACATGAAGGGTCTTTCTCTATTGCCTGTTTCTTGGGAGGATATGAAATTCTGTGCACAATAATGATAAACAAAACCCTGATTGGATGATGCAATAGTTGTTTAGAATTTTCTTTATTCTTACTGATATAGCGCAGGAGATCATCTTCCCTTTGTACATCTCCTCAGTTATGATCTGCGATATTTTGGATCATTTAATCATCCTCTATGAGCAAATGGATGTTGACATGCTTTATATCTTCGACAGTTACTACGCTTGGGGGTGAATTTGAAGAATTTCCCTTCTTCCGTTTTACCTGCTACATTTGCCATACTATTCCATGGTGGTATTGCAGCTGTTCTGTTGCTCTATGTGCTTTTCTGGTTGAAGGTCAGTCTTTCCCTTCTGGCGTCCATTAGCCTTTTTCTGATGAGTAACCATGGATATTCTGTCATTTGTCCTTGCATTATGACTTTCTGATACCTTTTGATGTCTCATCCACAGTTGGATCTGTTTACGACGTTGAAGGCCCTTGGTTTCTTGGGGGTATTCCTGGTCTTTGTGGGGCACAGAACCCTATCTTTCCTGGCCTCAACATCAGCTAAGTTGAAATCGGCCTAACGGCAGTCTTGAAATATTCCAGGAATAATCCATGGTTAGAGGGAACATGTAGTTTATAATGGATATTGGATAGGAGAGCTATTTAAATTTTGCAGGCCTCATATAGTTAAAAAGTGGTGCTGATAGGACAAAGCCGTGTTCCGAGTTTTTCTTTCTTTGCCTAATTATTACGAGGAACAGCATCATGTAGTTTTGACATCTTTGTAACTTTTAGTCCTTGAAGGATAAGGAATTCTACATGTGGCGGACCCCGAGATTGGCCACTTTTTTGTATGCTGTTTGTGCAGTCTTGTTTTACTTGGATGTTGTCAGTCGTTCATACGGATCGGGATCGAGCTAATTCATCTGGTGTCAAGCCCTTAGAAAAGCTCAAGAAACCTAGTAGCAGATGCATTCTTTATGAAGGCGTCTCTATAGATTACAGAGAGAAGTTTGACACTGTTACGTCTAAGATGGTGTAGGCTCTCTTCCATCGTCCGAGTGCCGCTCCCACTCTGGATACGTAAAGGTCAACAAGGATGAGGCACGCCATGATGAGATACCAGGAAACATACCATCCATTTATTTTCTGTGATGTTGCGTATCTTAACCTCGTAGATGGCTCGACTAACATCGTGGTCACAAGTCATTCGACGGGAAGTTCGAGAAGGTTTTACTTGATAGGGGACACTTACGGAATTTAAGGGCCGATGAGATTGTTTTTCCTTGATGTTCTAACTAATTGAAACTCCAAATAGAATGATTCATCGTGTTCTCAAGTTATTCCTAAGATTCACGCATAGCGTATACGAGCTTCGTCCCCATACCTTCAAATTCCGTTAGCACAAGAAAATCAACTACTCTTTTGTGACCTTAAAAAAAGCCCTGGCGCTCTGGTGCTAAGAAGAAAGAAAGATTGACAGAAGATACTTAGGTTCCGTTTGTTTTACGGAAAGCAGTAATCATTTTTTTCTCATTGCCTAGGGCCTGTTGCTGGCCATAGAAGAAGGAAAAACAAAAAACAAAAAACAAAAGACAAAAGTATAAGAAAAATTAAAATAATTATTAAAACGAGTGCAAGGAGAAAAATCAAATTGGATTTTTCATTACCGAACAACGGAAATTTTTTTTTCCAATTCATTTCCAAAGTTCAGCCAAACCTCGAAAAATATCATTATTTTTTCGAAAAATGACTTACTAGAAAATATTTTCTCAAAACGTGACATTTTTTGTGAAACAGTGGGGCCTCAATACACGCTACTTTCAGGAAATGTGACTCTCTTTATTGCTTTTCGTTCATTTTTGACTTTCAACCGTTAGCGTCTTTCCATGTTGAAAATTGAAGCTGCAGTTCTCTCTAGTACACGTCTTTAACATTTCGAGTTCTCGATTCATATCTGAGCGTTCGTTTCACTTTTGTTGGGGAATAATGCGATAAACCTATAATAATTCAACTTTGAAGATTAATTAAGCAATTTGAATTGATTTCTAATTAACTGGATTTTACATAGAGTAATTCTCAATATCTTATTTTTGAATGGACTTTTTAAATGATTGAAGATACGTTGGATTTCAAAAGAGGATAATAAATCCACAAAAAAAATTATGAATATGTCGTTTCAAGTAAGATGTAATTTTTATCGGGATAATTACAAAAGAAAAACTTAAACCTATTGGACAGATGCCATTTTAATTAAACATTTTAATTTGGTCAATTTAGTCTTAAATCTTTTAATAATTTGTCAGTTATGCTACGCAGGACAGTCGACATCTATATTATCAATTTCCGACCTAAATTGGCCGGATGTGCTTAACTGGTAAAACGTGAAAATGCTGAGGACTAAATTGATCGAATGGAAAGGTGTAAGATTGAATCCGTATTAATACAATAAGTTTAAGATTTTTTTTTTCTAGTACTTCTCCCATCAAATCAGACATTTATTTTAAATTTCTCTTAGAGTATCATAACTTTCCAAAACCTATCAAGACCCTAGCTTCGGCACTTGTGCATGGCATGACAAATTTGCTTTGCCGCTCGAGATGCAAGGCCGATGAGGATCTCACTTTTCCGTCAATTATTGTTTTGCTTTAGGGGAAAGAATTTCAACCATCCGAAAGCGACATGCGATTGGGCAATTGCTTAAATGACCGATCATCTTTTGAAGATGGACAGCCTACGAGCCTATTGCAATCTACATATAGTTAGTGTTAGTTACTCCTTTTTCCTTTATTTATTATTATCATTTCTTTTTCTGGCTTTTCAGGCTACGTTTAGAACTTTAACATTTCAGATTGCCCCAATCAGTGATTTGAATAGGCCTATGAATCGTATTAGAATGTGTTTACTATGGCTGTAAGTAGTATGACCATGTCTGCCATATCTCTGAGCGCCAAATCACGGCCGCTCGAGCTTCGAGTCGACAACTATGGCCGCTCCCTATCCTCTCTCTCATGACCGTCTATCTCCTCTCACTTGTGGCCCTCCTAGCTCCGCTCGCCCCCTGCCATGGCCGCTCGAGAGTTCCTACATGTCATGGCGAAAGAATTGAGCAAATCTACTGAGCCAAGCCCCCGACACCGATAGTTGGCCTCACCTAACCACAAATCTATGGCCATGCGAGGCTATCGACCTACACCGGAAGGAAGAGTGGCACGTGAGATGCATATGTGTGCGAGAGTATGAGTTATGCTTTAATTAAAGAGAAACACTTGGATTTATCGAAATTCCCTTTAATTATGAAATAATTCCGCAACGATCCATCACATCGATGCCTGCATAGTCGACGATGCCCTAAGCATTCGGACAACAATTTTCCATACGATCAAGCCATAAATCGAATCTTTTGATACGGGCATTATTAAAGTAAGATTAGTTTTGATTTTGAAAAGGACATAAAGCTGATCGTTGAAATCCCATCCACTCCTACCTACAACTGCCCCAGCCAAATAACGTTGGTTAGTTGATCGTTGCAACGACCACTTCCATTTTTCCTTTTTTACTAATTTTCTCATCAGTTTTCAGCCTTACTCAATCTAATCATAGATTGAACCCCCACAAAAGAAGAAGAAGAATAAATATAAAGAAGAAGAAGAAAATCAAGAGTCAAAATTATTAATTTGCTTATCGAATCCATTGGAAAGTCTAACCTGACAAATTAGAGAAAATTGTCCAAATTTTTTTAAAATCAAGAGTCAATATTATTGATTGTGTCAATCGAGTTTTAGACCTTTTCAGATTTTGTCAATTGAGTTTATCCGATCAATTTTGACTGAAAATTACTGACTTAGATGCTGGCTATTTTATACGACACGGCACAACTGGCTCTGACGGGGGCATTTTTTTTAAATGATTTCGATATTTTTGTTGAATTTTGTATTTGTTTTTTTTTCCTCTTCTTTTCATTCTTTACTTTTTTTTAATTATTTTTTCTTTTTCCTTTTTCCCCTAGTCATCCCCAGGGATGCCGATGATGGAGGTCCTTGGCCTTAGGCAAGGGACATGAAGCCTGGCCTAGAGAGGGGCAGCTAGGGCGCCCTGAGGCCAACAAACTTTGCAGGCCATCGACAAGCCCCGGCAATGGACCGTGGAAGCAAAAATGAGAAAAATAAAAATATGTAAATAAATAAATATAATGCTTACGTCAACACCATCCATACCACATAGGAAAGTCGATAGCGATTTTCGGGCCAAATATAGTCAAATGGACTCAATTGGTAATACATGAAAAACTTTAGGACTCAATTGGCACAATTAAAAAGTTTATGATTGAATTAGCAAAAATGCAACATGCTTAGGACTTTTTGGACAATTTTCCTCCAAAAATTAAGGGATTGATGACGGCGTTGTTTTAATTTTTAAAAATTACACTCCCCGTCACATGTAGACTGGAAGACTCAACATCAACATTACTTTTATCCCAAGCCAGTTGGGGTCAGCGATCGATGAACTCGAAGAGAAAAACATAAAATATACTAAAAAAAAGTAAAGATAGATAAAAAGAAAAAAAAAAGGAAAAAGGGTTAAATAGGGCAATCTAGAACATATGAAATCCCCCCATCTACCATGCGAATAGCTTTTCTCTACTCCGTCCTAAGACAAACCGTACGCCAATCTATTTTTCACTCCACTAAATCTTGTTTTACTACCTTCCCTCAAGTAAGTTTCGACCGACCTCTTCCTCTCTTCATGTCATGTTTACGGTAACAAACTTCTGTTCTTACCGGAGCATCTAATGACTTACGAAGAATATGTCCAAATCATCTTAATCTATGTTCTCTCATTTTCTCTGCCACTAGTACTATTCTAACTTTTCGTCAAATATCATCATTTCTTATCTTAACCATCCTCATATGACCACATATTCATCTTAACATCCTTATTTTCCCTACCTCCATTTTATGCTCATGTTGCTTTTATACTAGCTAACATTCAGCTATGTATAACATTGTAGGTTTTATTGCTGTTTTATAAAATTTTCTTTTTAGCCTAAAAGGGATTGTGCGAGCACACAAAAACCCTGATGCACTGCGCTATTTCATCCAACCTGCTCTGATTTTATAGCTGACATCTTTATTAATCTCTCCTCCCTTTTACAAAATTGATCCCAAATATCTAAAAGCATATTTCTTAGGTACTTTCTATCCAAGCATCTCCATAAATTCTTGATTTTCTCCTCTTGTTGTGGCGAACTTACACTTCATATATTCACTCTTACTTCGACTTAATGTAAATCATTTAGACTCTAACGTGTTTCTCTATAATTCTAATTTAGCACCAACTCCAGCCTTAGTCTCATCAATAAGCACAATATGATCTACGAATAGCATATATCATGGCATCTCATCTTAGATGTCTTTTGTTAGCTCATCCATAACTAGTGCAAAAAAATAAGGACTTAAAGTCGAACTTTGGTATAAGCCTACTGTGATTGGAAAATAGCTTGATGTGGTATTATAGGCCTTTACACATGTAGTGACACTATCACACATATCTCTAATTGCCTTTATATACTTTAAGGGTACTTTTTTCTTCTCAAGAATCAACTAGAAAACTTTTCTTGGAACCCTATCATACGCCTTCTCGAGATCAATAAACATCATATATAGTTCCTTCTCCTTTTCTCGATATCTCTCTATCAATTTTCGTATTAAGAAGATAGCCTCCATGATAAATTTTCTCGGCATAAATCTAAATTAATTTACAGAGGCCTTGGTTTCTATTCTCAAACAATGCTCAATAACTATTTCCCACAATTTCATTGTATGGCTCATAAGGTTAATGCCTCTATAGTCGCAACAGTTCTGGATATCCCTCTTATTTTTGTAGATAGGCACAATCATACTCTTCCTCCATTCATTGGGCATCTTATTAGTTTGGAGAATTTTGTTAAACAGTTTAGTCAACCAATTTATTGCAACATTCCCTAAGTATCGCCATACTTCAATAGGGACACTAATTGATCCCAAGGCTTTACTAATTTTTATTTTTTTAATGCCTCCTTAACTTCCTGTGCTCTAATTCTACGCACAAACCTTCTGTTTGAATCCTCAGAGGCGTCTACCAAATTCACTTCACTTCTATCGCTCTCTCCATTAAAAAGCTTGTTCAAATAACTTATCCACCTTTCCTTTACTTTTGCATCTCTTACTAATAGTTTTTTATTTTCATCCTTGATATATCTAACTTGGGTCAAGTCTTTGCTTTTCTTGTCCCTTATCTTTGCAAGCCTATAGATACCTTTTTCTCCTTTTTTGCTCCCAAGTTTTTTGTACATATCTAAGAAAGGCTTGCCTCTACTTGCTCGCACAACTTTCTTGGCATTTTTTTCTTGTCGATCTAAACTTTTGCAAATTCTTTTTATTAAGACATTTATGTAGACATTTGAAACACTCATTCTTTTGTTCAATTGCCTCCTGCACCTCTTCATTTCACCACCAAGTTTCCTTTGTGTGATGTCCATTCCCTTTACTTTCACCTAACATCCCTCTTGCCACTCTCTGTATGCAGTTAGACATCTTGCTCTACATCTTATTTACTTTTCCCTCTAGTTGCCACGGTCCTTCTTGAAGTATCATTCCCTTGAAAGCGATTTGTTTTTCCTCCTTTAACTTCCACCATCTTATTATGGGATTTTGAGCCATTTATTGCATTTTTTGTGCTTTATACCAATATTTAAGACCACCAATTTATGTTGTGTAACTACACATTCTTCAGGGTGGACTTTGCAATTAACATACGAGGTTCTATCATCTCTTCTAATAATAAAGAAATCAATCTGACTACAATTTTGACTGCTACGAAAAGTGATTAGATATGACTCTCTTTTCCTAAAGAAAGTATTTGCCAACATCAGATCATAAACTAATGCAATGCTCAATATGTCTTCGCCAGCCTCATTTCTAATCTCATAGCCAAAACCTCCATGAACTCTATCAAAACCTCCCCTACTTTGACCAACATGTCCATTAAGATCTCCTCCTATGAATACCTTTTCCTCATATGGTATCCCTCTTAAAATCTCCTCCAGATCTTCCCAATCTATTCTTATTGCTATTGGTAGTCCAACTTGGGGGGCATACCCACTAAGGATGTTTAGAATCAAATCTCCTACTATTAGCTTAATCAAGATAATCCCATCGCCTGATCTTTTAACATCAACAACTCTATCCTTGAAACTTTTATCAATCACAATCCCAACTCTATTTTGACTCTTTTTTTTGCCCGTGTATCATAGCTTGAATCTAGTGCCTTCGACTTCCTTAGCCTTTTCTCCAACCCATTTAGTCTTTTGTGGGCAAGCAATATTCATTCTCCTTCTAGCAAAAGTATCTGTTAACTCTATCAACTTACCTGTTAAGGTTCTTATGTTCCAACTCCCCAATCGAATCCTTACTCCTTTGGCATTTCTTGCCCCCCACACTTGCCCATAAAAGTGTGAGGACCCTAACTCACTTTTCACCACATTTGAACACTGATATAGCGCGTCACTCTAGGATTGATGGCCCAAGTTTAGCTTCCGTACCCCTCACACCCACCTATCTTGGTGCAAGGACCCTTGCTTAATTTTCGCTACACCCAAGCATCGATGCAACATGTTGCTAAGAACGGCATGCTCCAACAAAAAATCTAAAAGGTTCATCTCATAAGGAATAGCTTTTTTTTTTTTTTATAGCCGGCTCGCTACGCCTGACGCCAACCCGCCTCTTTTACCCTGGCTTGGGACAGGATATGTAAGCATACATAGGTGGAGTTATGTAGACCGGAAGACTAAAGCATGGAAATATATCATAGGGAAGTGAAATAAATGTTTGAAAATATTTAAACTCAGGATTCAAGATGAAAAGCATTGAAACTATTGTCAATTGTTCTAAAAGAACTTAAATTGTTTGATTAGGATGTAGCTCTGACATTTAATATTTAACAAGATTTTAGCTTTTTTTTTTAACAAAGAATCCTCAATTTTCGCCTTCTTTTTGGTAAAATCGAGGTTTGTATGCCGGAACAATATATTTTATTGACTTTAGAGTTGATTTTTGAATTAATTCCTATTGGAAGTACATACATAATGTTACTTTAATCTTATGAAGAGCACTAGGCTAAACAATAACATGTCATTATTCTACTACTATTTTGACAAGAAATGGCATTCTTTTTCCTCCTTAAAACTCAAGAGGCTTGCAATTTTCTCTTTTTTTAATTTGATGTTTCTTTTTTATGTATAGCAGGAAACTTTGGTATATAAAGTATTCATCTTTTGTTTCCTTCTCTTATATTATACTATTATCATAATTTTTGGTTGAAAAATTTAGAAAAGTATCTCAAGGGAGTAACATGTGATGTGTCCCCAAAAAGATAGAACTTTATTAGGTCTCCATCAAAATTCAATACCTAGGGCAAGAATCAGGACCCTTTATCTCTTTTCTTTTGTTTATTTTAGTAAAATTGACGCTTTATCTTCCTGCATTATCTTCACCTACAAGCCCTTGGAGTTGCATATTATCAACATAGAAGCGACCGAAAAGCGACATCTCTATTGAGTAAATATTAAATGTCGAGACTGGTCTCCAGTAAATGAGATGACAGACGGCAAGAGAATCTTTGGGCAAGTGGACCACATTCAATATCAAATAACAATGTAATTTTTTTTAAATCAAATTGCCAATCGGTTTAAACATATGTAGACTTCCATTGTTCTATGCCCAAGATTACAGTTTTCATACTTTTTGTGCTGGTAAATTTCAATAAATATGGATGAGTCTAAAATTTTGTTATTCAAAAAGATGATCGGTGACCGTTTTGTTGGTAACTTCTCAATACTTTTACGAAATTGCCAAATTCATTTTGCAAAAACTTACCACCATGATGAATACTATAACCCCTTATTGTGGAATTAAAAACCCGTTGTCGGATAAATAATCATAGTGGATATTGGCTCTTGTTTGAGGTACTTACCTTCGTTTGAATGTTTTTTTTTATCAACTTTCTAGCTGAATTAGTGAATTTTATTTGCATCTCGACTAGCTATATCCTTTACATGTAGTAGGCTCATTTTTAAGATCGTCATTCAAATAGCGTAACTCACCAACGTTTCTCTCATTGATCATTTTCCAACGGGCTTAGGCGATCTTAACGATGGTGGTGTAGATTCTTAGGTGCCGACTTAGATCGGTTGCCATGTTGAAGGCGACAACATAAATCTAAGTCCCTCGACGTACAACCACAAGAAGGCATCCTTCCTCTAGAAGGGTACTTTTGGATGGGGGGGGGGGGGGGGGGGGGGGGGAAAACCCGATAGGATCTGTTAAAGTTTAAAAAAGAGAGTAAAAAAAAAATGACGTGGTGATCTATTGATTAGGAGCCCGTTGTTTTCCTATATTCTCTCTCTCAAGAGATTTCACTGAAGGTTAATCTAACCTTTTAGACGTGTAAGAAGAATTTGATGCCTATTATTGATTAAGAAGAAGACTTCCAATGCTAGAAGTAGTGCAATTGTAATCCCACATGTATTTTTCTAATGAAGAGGGACCGATGATTGTGTTAAACCATAATAAAAGTTACGATTAGAATGTCCAAACTCCTATTTTCCATGTGAATTTTTTTTTCAAAAAATTTATGTATTGCGGC
>JAGVVM010006471.1:0-15830 GCA_019149425.1 Psidium friedrichsthalianum
GCTCGTGGTCGGGCCTGAATTGCGAAATTCGTCCGCCATGTGAGGCCCATAAGTTTTTATAGTAGCCCGTTCATGTATGAACCCCGCCACTCGTGGGCTGTGATTTTCCTTTCATGGATTTCCTAATAAAAAATAGAAATTGATATACCTATGACATATTTACTCCTAATCAGTTTTTGATCACCAAATATTTTAGACTAATACATTTGTGATAAATTTACCTTCCGTTAATTTTTATTAAATTTTACTTTCAAATTGCTAAGTTGAATGATATATAACAGTTGACGAGTGTACGCACTTATGATTTTTACCATTTGTTTGTCATGGGTATATCAGTTGGGAGATTTCTTGGTATTAATTCAATTTAGCGAATATTAATAGAGGATAAATATGTCACGTGTGTACCAATTTAGAATTTTTTGTGGTCAAAAAATTAATTTGAAATTTCACAAATGTATTAGTTTAGGATTTTTTTTATACGGCTCTCGTGGAATAAATTTTTTAAAAATAAATCATCAACATCTCAGCCTCGCTAGCCACGAGAATTAAAAAATAAAAAATAAAAAGTCAAGTCTTTTTTTTTAAATGTTCATTTAAGTGATGACTATGCCATAAAAGACTCTCGGCATCTATCTTAGCGATTTCCTATCAATTTTGATCAAAAAAGACTAAATTAGTCAAATTGAAAGGTTTTAATTTGAATTCATATGTGTTCAACAAGTTAAGATTTCTTTGGTAATTTTTTTGACAAACATGAGAGAACGGATTTTTTTGCCTAGATAGTAGACTAATTGAGACCACCTGACCGCTTAAAAGGATAAAAATGAGAAACTCCTCATGTAAAATCTAATAAAACAATGAGTTTATTGAAGAAAATTTTATACCTTTCATGGCTATGCACATACTTTAGATCTGTACGTCAAAAAAAGAATGTATTTTACAAACCTTTGGGTTAATATTTTTCGTAGGAAATATTTAGGCTGCGCATGATAACGATTCTGATCTCAAAAACTGATTCTAATTAAAATGACTTTTTCTGAATCTATTTTTAGATGAGTTTTTGAGAATTAGAATGCGTTTGATAACTGCATAAAATTTATGTTTGTGGAATAGAAATGCGTTTGGTAACAATATAAATTTCTGATTCTGTTCCCAATTTTTGTTATTTAAGTCAAATAATTATGTAGTTATTTTTTGGTTCTAGAAAATGAAATCTCATTCTTATTTTATTAAAAACTTAAGAATAAACATTGTTCTCACTCATGACCCAACAAAAATATATCAATATTGTATTTATACTAATTATTTTCCAAAATTTTCTAAAATTAGGCTAAGTCTAAAGTATATAAACCTAGGCAAATCACAACCAATAAAATCAAGTGCACAATTAAAGATCATGGTGCTGATAAATCGCATCATAAAATCCGAACAAAGCTCTAAGGGTTTAGAAAATGTGGTTCGGGTTTAATTTTCAAATGTGTTTATGAGTTTCCTAAAAAAGAACAAACTCTGTGAAATCTAGATCCAAATATATGAAAAAAGGGGGGGGTTAAACTAGCATAATATAAGCTTTTTCTATTTTTAGGGATTTTCTAAATTTTTTTCGAAATTCTAGAATTTTTAGAATTTTTAGAATTTTTTATTTTCTTTTTTTAATGAAACCTTATTCTATTTTAGGTCGAGGGAAAAGTGACGAAAGAACTGAAAGAGAAAAGTATGAGATGTGGTACTTTATTCTAGTTTGTGATTTTTAAAAGTGATTCTTTTTTCAAAAGTAACTTTTTTTTTGTTATTATTTTGCTCAAAAATTATTACCGGAAACATAATCAGAATCAGAATCATTTACGTTACCAAATAGGATTCTAATCTTTTTTTGTTCTAGAGAACAAAATCATAAAATCAAAATAGTTACCATATGCAGCCTTAGAGTCTATTAGGCAATATTTTGATTCTCTGATTTTGTTTTTCGGAACAAAAAAAGGATCAAAATCATGTATTGGTAATATAAATGATTATGATTATGATTATGATTTTGTTTTCAAGAACAGTTTTGGAGAAAAACAATAATAATAAAAATTGATTATGAAAAAAATTACTTTTGAGAATCACAAAAAAAATATATATATAAATTATTTTAAAATGATTAAGTCCACGTAGACTTTTACATGAACTTTTGAACTTTAAAAAAATTAAAATTAGATTTGAAAGTTTACTAACAACTAATTTTTTAAATACATTTTTCTAAAGTTAAATTTAAAAATAAGCTTTATTTTTTTAAGTCAAAAAAATTTAAAGGGGGGAAATTAAAATAAAATTTTCATAAAATAAAATAAAAATGGGGCAATTAAAAAATGTAAAAAAACTTAAAAAATGTAAAAATAAAAATTTAAAAAAGATGATTTTTTTAAATTCTTACTGCATGATTATTCCTGAGAACAGAAATTTTGTACAATTATCAAACGCATTTCTATTTGGGAAAAGAAATTTTGTGCAATTACCAAACACGTTTTTGTTCGGGAAGATAAATTTTGTGTAATTACCAATTGCGTTATGATTATCTAAAAATTATTGAGGAAACAAAATCAGAAAATATGATTCTAATCAGAATCACATTTTTAGATCAGAATCGTTGTCAAATAGGCCCTTAGCACATGATTTTTTTGTCCGTCTGTCATATCTCTAACCTTAATCTCTTTGACAAGAGTGGGAGTTGAATATCACACCTATGATGATGCTAGCATCCTCACTACCCAATTCCTTTATCAGTATGATTGCATCCTATTGTTGTTTTACGAAGTTTATAAAATTATTAAAGGCCGATTGGAAAACAAACTCCAATCTTGAATCTTACCTTTTTTTTTTTTAAACAAACCCCAAACTCCAATCTCCAATTTTACCTTTTTTTTTGAAAATTTCCTTCGATGCACGAAATTGATTTTCAAACAATCAACCGCTCGCTCCTTTAACGCGACGGACCAGTCACCGGGAAAAAAAAAAAACCACGTCTTTCTTCGATTTAATTCATCATTTATAAGTATCCCAGCAAATCCACGAAAAAACGGAAACAGAATAAAATGTTAATAGCGTTTGCCTAAAAAAGCTCAAACGCTCAAATTTATGTCACGTCGTCAATTTATTGCCAGTCAGTCCAGTACGACGTCGCATTATTACCAGTCAACTGTGCTCACTGACTTCATTTTTCTTCTTCTTCGCCGTCGTCGCAATATAAAGCCCACGCAGAGTGCACAGCCAGATCTCACTCTCTCCCACTCCCCTTCTCTCCCTCTCTCTCTCTCTTCCGATCACGATGTCGACTCGCGTTTTCCTCCTCTTTTCCCTCACGGCGCTCTTGCTCTTCGCCTCGTTCCCTCGCTCCCTCTCCAAGGACGTCGCCGGCGACGACGACGACGAAGATCTCAGCTTCCTCGAGGAGCCCGACGAGGCCCACGATGCCGCCGCCGACGCCGCGGCGCCTCACTCCGAATTCCCCGACTCCGACCAATTCGAGGACGACGAGGACTTCGAGAATTACTCCGATTTCGACGAGTCGGAGGCCGATGCGGACGCGTACAAGGAGCCCGAGGTGGACGAGAAGGACGTCGTCGTTCTGAGGGAGGGGAACTTCACCGATTTCATCGAGAAGAACAGGTTCGTGATGGTGGAGTTCTACGCTCCGTGGTGTGGGCACTGCCAGGCCCTGGCGCCGGAGTACGCTGCCGCCGCGACGGAGCTGAAAGGAGAGGAGGTGGCTCTGGCGAAGGTGGACGCCACGGAGGAGGAGGAGTTGGCTCAGAAGTACGAGGTGCAAGGGTTCCCTACTGTTTATTTCTTCGTCGATGGCGTTCACAAGCCGTATCCCGGCCAAAGGACCAAGTAACGTTCTGATTGTTTTTCCTCTCTGTTCGTCTATTCCCAAGATCCGTTTTGGTTTTTCTGAAAAATGAATGTCACCATATAATTCCGCGATCTCTGGTTTCGCTGATCCAACAGACCGTTCTGAATTGAATGCTATGTGCATGTGATTTGGGCTAAGGGGTATTCTTTATTTCACTCCAGGGATGCTATTGTGACTTGGATCAAGAAGAAAACAGGGCCTGGCGTGTATAACTTAACCACATTGGATGATGCCGAACGGGTGTTGACTTCCGAAGACAAAGTTGTCTTGGGCTATCTTAACCATTTGAAGGTATGTATGGTAGTGCAGAATTAACATTTGTATGAAATTTTACGGCATTTTTTTTTTCCGGTATCTAATTGTAATGGGACGAGGCGACTACTTTTGGAGCAAAATGCAATCAAAATTGATGGGCTTCTGCCAATAACTGTGGAATTTAGAATTCCATGCGTTGTTTCGTAACGCATGCCACTTTTGCGGTGCTTGAGTCCGGGATACTTGTTCTCAGAAGGGTTGATGAGAATTACTTTGACTCGGTCTCCTTTTGAGTGTTGAGTGATTATTCTCTGTTCATATTCCACTGGATTAAAGAAAGTGAAATTTGAAAATGCTCGTTTCCTAGCCATCCTCCTAGTTTGTGCACGCTTTCCAAAACCAAAAGATAAATGGAGAAAGATGAAAGATGTGCCGGGCAACTTAATTTTGCCTTTTGTAATTCATGTAGGGCCCTGAGAGTGAGGAGCTTGCTGCTGCTTCAAGAATTGAAGATGATGTCAACTTCTACCAAACTGTTAATCCTGATGTTGCAAGGCTTTTCCACATGGACCCTGAAGTCAAGCGTCCTGCTTTGGTCATCCTTAAGAAGGAGGCAGAAAAATTAAGCCTTTTTGGTAAGTTTAATTTAATCTCTATGGTGAAGTGAAACCAAAGCTGCATATATGCCAAGGCACCTGTGTCTTATAATGTTTTCCTTTTTATGCAGATGGTAAATTTGAGAAGTCTGCAATAGCTGAATTTGTTTTCGCGAACAAGCTTCCTCTGGTTACCACTTTTACCAGGGAAAGTGCACCGTTAATTTTTGAAAGCCCAATTAAGAAGCAGGTAAGTGTAATTCCTCGTTACATGAACATGTGTCAGAATTCCTCGTTGATGTTGATTAAGTTTTGCAAATTCTTTTCAGATGTTGCTGTTTGCCACATCAAATGATTCAGAGAAATTTGTCCCGGTATTTGAGGAGGCCGCAAAGCTTTTTAAAGGAAAAGTAAGTTGAGACCATAACTACAAAAGCTCCAAATTGGTGTTACATCCTTCAGAGTAGTGGTTTTTCGATTGAGGGACTTCCTCAATAGTCTTAGTCAGTATTTCATGAATTACCGGCTAGATGAAACTTGATGAGCGACAGAGGACTCTGCTGCTTACAGAGCCAGGAAGAATTAGTGTATGAACTAGTCCGAGGTGTATTGGCGGAGTTCATTACAATGACTTCTTAACTTTAATAATATGTTGTAGTTAGGTGACAGACTGTTATCACGTGCTACGCATGCAAGTGTTGGGTTTGTCTTCCCCAATGATAAGTTCTGCTGGCCAGAGGCTGCTGGTGATATCTTGTGGTCTATTTTGCTTGAAATTAAACTTAGTTGTTGTAGCAGTCATATGCATTTTTATAACAAAAGTGACAGGATGGCTGATGCACTTACGGATTTATTTTTTATTTTTAAACTCCAGCTGATCTTCGTGTATGTGCAAATGGATAATGAAGATGTTGGAAAGCCTGTGTCCGATTATTTTGGTGTCTCTGGGAGTGGTCCCAAGGTAATTTTTGTTTATCAATCTTTATAAGAACGAATGTGGAATGATTGGTTTTCATTTCTCTTGAATAACTTCTGGGTACTTTTCTTTAACAGGTACTTGGATACACCGGAAATGATGACAGTAGGAAGTTTTTCCTTGAAGGAGAAGTGACTTTGGATAATATTAAGGTCATAGAGCATTTGTGAAGTTAGAACACTTTGTACTCCATTTAGTTAGCTGGAAATAACATTTTGATTCATTCACTCCAGGCTTTTTGCCGAGGACTTCTTGGAGGAGAAGCTGAAACTTTCTATAAATCAGACCCAATTCCCGAAACTGTGAGTGATTGTTTCAATTCTGTGAACTTTGGTTTGTCATTTGCTGTGCTTTCGATAATTTGGTATCTGCAACTGTTGTAGAATGACGGTGATGTGAAAATTGTTGTCGGAAACAACTTTGATGGAAATTGTGTTGGATGAGTCAAAGGACTCCTGCTTGAGGTACCATTTCTCTGTAGAGAAGAGTCCGATTCATCTCTTTTAAGTCTGTATCGGATAAATCTATGCAAGGCCTGTCACCAGATATATGCGCCTTGGTGCGGGCATTGTCAATCATGGAGCCTACATACAACAAACTCGCCAAACATTTGCGTGGCATTTGACACGCTTATTATTGCCAAGATGGATGACGACCAATGAACATCCCAGGGCAAAGGTAAGTTGGTTTATGATGCACCAATAAAAGAGAAAAGAGAAAGTTGGCTTATGTAAGAGCGGTTGTTGTCCCTTCAGCTTAGTTCTTCAAAAACATTTTTTTTCCTGTTTTGTGTCATCAGTTGCAACCTCAGGGATCTTTTCTTCATTAACTTGTCCACATTTTGTATTATTTTGTCAACAACCTCAGGGATCCACCTTTTCTGATCTATTTGTGTATGACAGGATTTGATATGAAATGTGGACGATGGATTTTAATAGGAATGGTGTGGCTAAAATTTGTCTACTTCATGCAGGCTGATGGATTTCCCACACTTCTTTTCTTCCCTGCTGGAAACAAGAGCTTTGATCCGGTAAGTGGCGTTTGAAGTTTATCATTGTTGTGGTCATTGGTATTTATATACTTCTGCTTTTGCCCATTTTAGTCTTGTATGAGATTGAACTAGGTATGCCGGCCTTTGTAATTTTTGAAAACCTGAAATAAGTTTACTGTCCTCAGGGCTTTCGTGTTTCCAATTTTGGTAAAACCGTAACAGAATGGTTGCTTAGAAATGGAAGAGCATCGATTCATTATGTGTTGATTAGTTCCCTTCTCTGGTATTATTCAATGTGTGGCCCAAACTTTCTGGGACATTTTATGCCGGGATAGGATCCTTTCCTCTCTCTCTTTCTCTAGCCAACAAGTGCCTAACGAAATCTTCTTACTTTGGACAGATCACTGTAGACTCCGACCGGACTGTGGTGGCTCTGTATAAGTTCCTGAAGAAGCACGCGTCAATCCCTTTCAAGCTTCAAAACCAGCATCCACTCCTAAATCAGCTACTACCGACACCAAAGAGAGCGAGGAAACCATCACTACCGATTTGAAGGATGAATTATGAGGATGTTTAGGGAAACAGTTGTCTCTCTCTTTCATTGGGCAATAGGAAACGACAGTTAGACGAGTGTAGAGTGATCAGAGAGAAGGAAAACATCCAGAGTAATTTAAAGCTTTTTCCTTTCAACCGGGGCGAGGTTGGCGAGGGTTGTTTCTCCTGAAAGTTGTATTGGCCTTCTAGTTTTTGACTCTGTATCATCAGTAATAAAGAATTTTTCCTTTAAAGATCCGGTAAATTTTCTGGCCATCGTCCCCGGCCGTAAAGCTAAGATTGCGAAGGAATGCTTGCAGCATTGGAAGGTTTCTGCTCTGGCAAAAGTAATCCCTCGGTATGAATGCGAAACATTATCAGTATACAGCAAGGCAAGAAATCTTTAGGTCAGTTACTAACATGATCTAGTGGGATTTGATCTATGGCTATCCAACATTGTTCAAGGCATTCAGATTGTTGACATGGCAATTAAGTAAACGAGTTCTCATCCCGATATTTACTCTATCAACAATAACAAAGATGGAACGGGTTCAGAGCCCGCAGGGCCGATCCTTACAACAACATTCCTAGAGATCTTGGTATGCACCCAGAAATGTTAATGTGCGAGCCAGATCCAGAAAAGAATCTGGCGGGATCATCATGGTTTGACGAGCTTTTGGCAAACGATCCAGTGTTCTTAAAGTAGCTCACGCTACACAGAACAACAGCAGAGCCGTTGAGAAGAAGGCCCGAAAGCACGGGTCTCCGGATCGCAAGTGCCATGCACCCACCCACGTTCTCCCGTTCCCTTCATACTTCAAACTCAAGTCTCCACAGCAAATGAACAGCTGTAAGGTTGACCACCGGGGAGACAAGATGAAGAACCAAAAGGCATCATCCCCAACTTCCCGCGTCCATCGCTTTGCTTGTTTTACAGGCCTGATTCCCCTTCGATCCCCTCGCCCATAAAAAGCAAATTCCTCATCCATGCGAAACGACGCGTCGTTTCCTGCTTCTTGGTTTTGATAAAGTTTCCTCCAGCAGTCGAAACAGTTTGCTTCCCCATTCAATCTCCGTCTCCCTCCTCTTTCCCCCCCAAGAAAACGATAACCAACTTTATATACTTCCCCAGATCTGCATCTCTCTCTCTCTCTCTCTCACTAGAAGCTTACCCCCTTCGTCTTCATGGCCAGTCTCCGCATTCTCGCTCTCGCTCTCGCTCTCCTCCTCCCACTCGCCCTCTCCTCCGACCCCCCTCTCCTCTCCCCGGCTCCCGCTCCGGATCACTTCTCCGACCTCCCTTCCCCTTCCCAGCCCGCCTCCCCCGCGGACTCGCCTCTGGCTTCGGCCGCCTCCCCGCCGGCGCCGCCCCCGGTGGTCCTCGCTCCCGCCCCCTCTCCGCGGGCGTCGCGTCCTCCGTCGCCGGGGAAGGCCCCGGTCCCCGCTCCCGCGCCGAGCAACGCCACGAGCGGCTCGATCTCTTCCGACGAGGAGACCGACGACGGAGGATCTTCCGGCGGGATGAGCGGCGGCCAGAAGGCGGGTATCGCTATAGCCGTGGTCGCCGTGGTCGCCCTCGCCGCGCTCGGAGGAAGGGTCTACAAGAGAGGCAAGAGAACATACGGCGCTCGCAGCACGGTCGCGCAGCGAGGAGAGAGATTCTGTAGCGAAAGCTCGACACTTTCTGCTTTTACACTGAGCTCGCTGTCAATCGTCATGGAGATCAGTTTTTAGTCGCGACACTCGCCGCTCCTCATGTCATTAGCTCCTGGGAAGCGAAGGGGGAGATTGAAATTTTCTTGAGAAGCTTCCGCCGTTTGTCGGCGATTCCATCCGTGTTTTCTTACCAAAATCCTTCGCCATCGTTGATTGTCGTCTTCAGCTTCAAATGACATGTATAACATCATTTGGAGGTACTATCATGTCTTTCTTTCATCATCATCATCATCGTCATCATCATCTTTTGCATGTAATACGTAATTTTCCGTGGCACGGAGTTCGAAACAGATTTTGTTTTCTTAAATTGATGGATAATTAACTAGGGAAACCAAATGATTTAGAAGATGAGCTCAATTTCTTTAGGCATATATCATTTAATCGTCTATGATAGTTCGCCACCATATTTCGATTTTTTCCGGAGTAATGTTTTGTAGAGTGGAAAACCGATCAAAATCTGCCGAACAACGTAATCAAGCCACATCGATCCATAAAGTTGCGATGGAAGGACTATTTTTTAAGTGCCGTGATAATTTGTTTTTCTTAATGAGCCTCTCGTCTTTGCTTCGCGTGTAAAGAGTGTTCCCCAAGATTCTTGAATAATAGATCCCAACATCTCGATGACTGTTGGTCCGAGAAAATAGGAAATTTCGTTCCTTAAAGAGTCGTAAAGCCTTATAAGTTTGTGTGCATCGTCACATTTTGTAGGTAAGGTATTGCGATAGTGATATCTTGAGGATCCATCTCTCGATAGATCTAACAACCGCAGGAGTTAACGACTAATATATTCCGGAGATTCATCTCTCGATAGACCTTAACAAAGGCAAGAAAGACACGGCGGACTTATTTATTAACCCCAAGTCGAGCATACCTTATCAATTGCACATGTCAGCTCTTACGACACGCTCAATTGAAAGCCTTAGAAAGTGCGGATTAAGTTCACACGAGCAAAGCTCTCCTACGTATCATCCCTTTTTCTTTCTCGATAGAAGGGAAAAAGCTCACACTGCAAAGAGAATAACAAATCGAATGTGAAATTTTGTGAAATCATTACCAACTGTTCTAAAAACTTAAGTTTTTAAGTGAAGGCACGATTTAATATTTAATTACTCTAACGCTCCATCTCATGTTTAGTCTTGTCCTTTTGCCTAAGGACCTTTAGTTCGGATATCATGCGAGATTTCATGGGATTATTGCCAATTGTTTTAAAAGCTTAAGCTTTTAAATGAATGCGTAATTTAATATTTAATTACTCTAATATCGAAAAGCACGATATATATAGCTTGGCCATGAATCATCAGCACTAATATCATTGCAATGCTGTGTCCCCCTGGAACAATCGAACAAGCGGTACATACGTTACAGCTAAATAATTAGGTGAATTATACTCTTCCAATGTTGAACATTTGTGTAAATGGCGTGACAACTTATTGGGATCGTAGAATTTACGGTCAAAATGCTGTCGTACACCATCTTGAAATGGGGATTACGCTTCATCTTATTCCTCAGCAGGAGGGTCTACCCAGCGACCGTGGTCCTTTATTAGCTGAATCAAGGCATCCGTCGCATGCTCCATCGCAATTCCTCTCTTCACCACAGTCTGAAACAGATAATATTATGGTGAAGTCTGGATACTGTCAGAATTACGAATTTAAGAAACTTTAAGACCAAATCAGTGCACTAATCATTTTGTCATGGTAATATGCCACACTGGCGAACTGAGCTATCTTATGGGGTCATCACATGTTCTTATCTCAATGCCACAGAGAGCAGGTACTTGATCTTAACAACAAAAGCAAATTAGATGGGCTACTCAATGCATAACGCGCATGAAAAGACATGAAGATATGTATCACCTTCCCAACGTAAAGATCTATCTTTCCAGGAGCACCGCCAACATAACCGAAATCTGCGTCAGCCATCTCTCCCGGTCCATTTACGATGCAACCCATAATTGCAATCTAAGATGAGGGAAAAGAAAGGCACCATGAAATTCTGGCCTAGTAGAGTGTAGTAGTAGGAACCTTATTGTACACAAGAGGGAGAATCTGATTACCGAAACGCCAGGTAAGTGAGATGTCTTCTCTCGTATTTCTGCACTTATTTCTTGAAGGTCAAACAACGTCCTGCCACAGGAAGGGCACGACACGTATTCCTGAAAGAAGATTTTAGATGCTCAGAGGATCACTCAAATGAAAAATTTCATAACAATTCGTCAATCTCATTTTTTTCTGATCAAGACTTTCCTACCGTCTTCGTGTTTCGCATTCTGCAACCTTGCAGTAGATTGAAAGAAGTATTTCTCAGAAACTCAAAATCTTGGTTGGGGCTTCTATGAGGACTCCATCACCAAGTCCATCTACCAGAAGGGCTCCTGCATTTGCTCCCGCCCCAATTACCAGGTCGTCCCTATCATCAGAATTACCATTTGTCAGCTTATTTGTTGATGTATAAAAGTTCATTCACATACATTCAAGGACATTCTAATTACCGGTGAGTCGAATCTGGAAATTGAAGATGGTGAATAACGGGGAAATCAAGAGCATTTTCTTGTAGATACTCAAATAGCCTGCAAAAAGACGTAACAGCATTATTTTCTGAGGTGCAGAAGATAAGTAACGGGCTGGAGAGGACTGCCAGAGTCGAGCAGTATTGAGGCATACTGCGTATGCTCCCCTGATGTCCCAGTGATCAAAGGTGTACAACGGTGGTGTGCTTAGCTATGAGATTATATAACAAGGCATGCCAAGCATTGAATTGGGATTATAATGTAAATAGGGCTGTTCCTCAAGGAACTTAGCAAATTCAGAAGGTTTCATCAGGCAAAATCTGCTGCCTTAATTTTGGCCTTCCTCAGTACTTTAATCACTATTAAAGAATTTGGCCTTCCAATAGCCCTTCAACGAGGCAACAACGACCTGCCAAAAGTTTACCTCCTTGCTGCATGCACTCTGCCGGTTTTTTCTTCGTTAAGTGGGAGATTATGAAGAAGCATTGTGGCATCCACACTTTTAAGTATTTCCAGCTCGTTATATGGCTCATCTCCACGCAAGGCCACAACCAAGCGTGTGCCTGACAGCCAGTAAATAAATAGGCCATAAGAAAAATTGCCCCAAAAGCAACAGACTTTAAGCTTGATTTAGCAACTCCCAACGAAATAAGCATTAACATCAGCAGTTCTACCTTCTGGCAAGAGCTTGTGAGCACCAGATGACAATTCCTTCAGATTGACCAAAACCATGGCATGGGGCAATGGTTTTGTCATCTGTTCTGATAAAGGAGTTATAACGCCCATGCTTACATCTATCAATCTTTTGAGAGCTAGTCGCTGGTCACCAGAAGATTGAAAATCATCTTAATCACATTACTCAAACTGATTACTCGTCAGAATATTGCAGGTGTGCAAGTGCATCCCGGGAATGTGCGGTGGGATAAATTTTGTGATAGAAAACTAAGCGAGAGAAAGCTTGTTCTTACAGCATCAGCATCATCAACTGGTGGAAGCTCTCTCAGTAAAATTGAGTCTACTGTTGCCAGATCCTAAATTAAGAGAGAGGCACACGACAAATGATTAATAATACGTACAACATTATACACTTCTTTCATTAAAAGAGTAAATGACTGAAGAAATCTGATAAAGGGCTACACCTTAAATGGCATTCCAAGAACAAGCTTTGTAGCAAGAGAACGGTAGAAATTTTCTGTGGCCTGCACTCACAAACTCTTGATGAAGACCACTTCGCCAAAACTCACACTCACAAGCGTACTCCACCCTCCCCCAACCAAAAAAAAAAAAAAATTGTGAAAGTTGAAACAATACCTTCAACTGATTCAAGGAGACAGACATGAGGACAGAACCGTCACGGTGGAGAACGCCTCTGTAATCCACCTCCTCACCCTACTCCCATGTTAAGTATCGTTGTCAGAAAAACAGAACTATCAAAAACAAATTTGGCCAATATCATTTTCAATTTGACAACCAACCTCCTTTTGCATTGGCAATTGACCTGAACGTCGCTGGAAGTCAAAATAATGTCTGTGCTTTTCCTCAAATGGTGCCTGATGGTAATTAGCAATAAAGACGGGGCGATTAAGGGTCCCAAAATGGTTGACTAATGCAGAATGATACGATAAACTAAATTGAAAACCTACCACTCCCTTCTGAAGCTTTGCTGCTCTCATACCAAGATTTGCCAGCTTTCTACAGGGATCTATCTCTTCCTCAGGTGTTCAGTAAGAGAGACTCTGATTGTATCACCTAAACCATCCTGCATTAAAATGTTTCATGAACTTTAAGGTCTAATGTTGGTATAAGGAGCATTACAAGTATCACCATCGATGGCACATTTTGCGCAATCCACTCAATACAAAATTGACTCTAATCATTCAAAAATAAATATAAAAACAGAACAATTTGCAAAGCATATTAAACCACCCAATCACTGAATTGCAGCATGATATATGTAGATCTACATCTAATCATGTTCAGGACAGTTGCACCAAGCCAGCAGGTGTAAAGGAAACCTGAAGAAGGGTTCCAATGCCAATTGCAGACTTCATGCGCCCATCTTCACCTTCTCCAGCTTCAGTCACTCCCAAGTGTAATGGGTAATCCCATCCCTGAACATTCATTTCAGCTACGAGAAGACGGTATGCCTGAACCATGACAACTGGATTGCTTGCTTTCATTGAGAAGACAAAATTATGGTAATCTAACTTCCGCATAATCTTGCAAACTCAAATGCAGATTCGACCTGTTCGAATGAATACCTTTCAGTCTCAGAATTCAGATCATAAAAACAATGAAAAGATACCAAAAAAAGAAAAGGTAAAAAAACTTTTAATAGATTTAGAGAACATAATTGTTCACCATTCCCCTAGGAGAATCTCCGTAGTAGCTCATGATACGATCCGAAAGGCTACCATGATTTGTGCCAATGCGCATTGCCCTTCCATACTTCTTGCACTTCTCAACCAACGGAGTGAATACCTGGTAGACCAAAACATCATATCTAAAACAAGAAACTAGGTACTCATGAATTCAGATTGCTTCTACTGAGAAAACTCCACGTTTCAGTTCAAAGCCCTCTTTTCACCAAAATCAAGCCCACACACATAAAAAGAGCTAGTCATGGTTGAATGATTCTTCTTTCATTTAACTGACAGATAAAATAAAGAACACCGCCACATTGACACTTCTTTCTTGTGGTTCAGGCTGGGAATCTAAACACATACAATCTATGCCTAAAGATAAATTGTCACAGCAATTACCCTCATCTTATAAGTTGATTTTTCCGTAAAACCTCTTCCCCCTAAATAGAATGTAATATAACCTGCTCAGTATGCTCAAGTTCTTCTATGCAAGTCATGTACCCACTTCTAAAAGTACAAGCGAGTGGTTCAAGTCAAATATGTCACAAGAGGTTGAGTGATTGATGGATCAGTAATATAACCTGCTCAATATGCTCAAGTTCTTTCTGATACTCGTCCTCTGTGTACTCTAGCTGCTCGAACTGAGCCTTCTATCAGCTACAATATACAACCTTGTTGAGGAAGTGTACATCATACATGATTAACAACCAAGTTGGACTTCTACATACCAAAGTTTCCTGGATTAACACGAATCTTGTCAAAGCATTCAGCCACCCGCAGTGCAACAGAAGGTGCAAAATGAATATCTGCCACCAGTGGGATATTGTAACTGCCAAAATTAACAGATATATATCATTCCACATGAATTGTTCCATAACTTTCAATAGCAGTAAATATGACCTACTTTTTCTGCACAAGAGAGTTCTTTATCTCAAAGCATGCATCTGCTTCTCTCTTTCCTTGAACTGTTATCCGGACAATATCAGCTCCATTGTCAGCAATTCTCATCACCTACAATCAGAACAGAAAATTAATAACGGAAGATTCTCCACAAACCTGTATAGTACCAATGCTGGCCTCATGATCTAACTAAACCACCGCTTCACATTTCCATGAAAGCAATATTTTGATGCCATGAAAATATTCCTGCTCCTCAGTTTCTTCCCTAGCCTTTTAACTATCACCAGAAGTATCTGCATTCGCCTCGGCCGCTCTTGGTCCTCTTCAACATGCAGATGCTTTGATGATAATTTTATTGAAGGATAGATATCGTAATGGCGGCCTCAGTAGATCAAACGAATGAATGATTGGAGGAAGAATCACCGAATTAAGGATAGGATATGCCATAAATGCATATGATAGAATGAACAGAATAACATGCAGGTTTAAGTAAAGAACCTGTTCAACTGTTCCAGCAACGTCCTTAGTATCAGTTGTAGTCATCGTCTGTATTCTTATGGGATGCTCACTTCCAAGAGCCACATTTCCCACCATTACTGTCCGCGTCTTCCTCCTGACTGTTTTGTGCAAAGACTCACAGTACTTCTGCCTGGGAACTGGTTAGATTCACTGTTGTCAGATAAAAAACTGAATAATATTGTTCAACATTTCCTACTTCAAAGGACAGAGTACATATCAGTCTTTCCTCCAAGCATGTTTACTTGCACATAACAAGGCATAAAGAAGCAATACAAAGATGGTGACGATTAACTTCTCCTTGCTCCAGCAGAAAAACCATATGGTAGGACAACTTATGTGTCAAGCAAATATAATTAGAACGTTCATATGAAAAATTAGGATTCTCTACTTTTCCATTTTTAACTTGAGCCAACCAAAGGGAAGTATGTCAAAAGTCATGCCCTTTTCTCCTTTTTTAATGATTTGAACGTTGTAAAAGAAATAGGATTTCGAGAAATCGTGTCATCGTGCCTCTAAGAACTAGCAACCCAATTCAAAAGGTATCTTGCCTAATAACGGGGATTCCCCTTTTTTCCC
>JAGVVM010006472.1:0-13540 GCA_019149425.1 Psidium friedrichsthalianum
CCATGCAAGCCTTTGAACGCCTGAACAGTTCAGAGACATGAGCAGCAACCATAGATGCAGCAACAATTCATTTGAACTGAAACTCCAGGATGTTCCAACTGACGATGGTTAAGGGAAAAAAGTGCCTCAAAATGCTAATATTCTGTGTGTATGGTGAATAGCCGAGTCGAAACTATTCTGAAGTTCAATAGTAGATCCATTTATCTTAGCAGGCTTGACTAGACCATCCAAATTTTTGCAGTTTGAGTTATTACTCCCCCTTGAGATTAAGGGAAACAGCGCAGCTCACAGGCAAGAGCACACACAGCAGCCAAAACATAAGAATCAAATGCTGCTACAGGCCCTTGTTTCTTCATCTTCCTAACTTTCCTTCTCTTCTATTTTCTAGTGAGACTTGAGAATCCTAGAGCTTTCATTCCGTGTATGAAAGCCTCACTGTCGGTCTCTTGCTCCACTGGATTGAGCTTCATAGCTAACACATACAGTCAATACTACAAAAAGAGGGCGAAGAAGCTAGTTCTACTGAGGCACAAGACTCTAGAAAGAGCGAGTGAACCATAGTACGAAGCTCAGCCACAGCCAAATTTTGGATGCCGACCCTAATGAAGAAAGATGCCGTGTCCGTACAGTTCCTCATGGTATCTGTTAGGTGGAAAAGTTCTCTGAAGAATAGTTCACTGTAGCAACAAATATTTTCATGAGACATGCTTCCGAAGGACTTCCTCTAGGGAGATATTCCAGGACCTTAAGGAGAGGTATGTAGAGGTTCCATGACAGAATGGGAGGTTGCAATGGAGTCGCCACGATGATTTCCGAAGATCGACTGCTGAAGAGCTCAGAGGGATCAGGCCATAAGCTGCTTCCCCAAATGGTGCAGATTCTCCATTCAACTTCAGGGCCATGGGCACAGAGCATTGATGCAATCCCTTGGGCAGTAGCTTCTATGGTTGCTTCAGCAGCAGGTACTTCTATCTGTTTGAAGTATTACTCAAGCCAACAGTTAGTTCAATAAATCATTCACTCAAGAGAATGCAGATCCACACGAAAGGTAAATGAAACAAATAACCAACATGACAAGAAAAAAAAATAGATGTTAACAACAATCACCTGCTTCGCATAAGATGAGACATAACCACCCAAAGGTTCATATTGCGACTTCGATCCCTTCAACTTGCCTCAATGGAGGGAAAAGCAATGCAGGCTGGGAAAGTATGCGAAACAGAAGAGCAGCTGCCAGCATCAGCAGCTACACCTGCTCTCATGGACATTGCAGTTCCAATTGCACGCAGGAAATGCAAATGCATCCAGTTCCTAGGAAGCTACATTAAAAACACCAAATGAATAAAAACATGTGAATCAGTAAAACCAAGAAACGCATGTACAATGTTCTGCAAATCAATGAAAATCAGTTACAACAGAAATCATCTTAGGATGATAAATCCCACGTAGATAATTCAGCTATAGAATATTTCAATTAAAATAATTTGCGTGGATTATTGATCAGAATAAATTTGAGAAAAACCGACTGTGATAAATTGCCAGTAGGTCACATTCATGAGTAAGGTTTCTTCATGGTCCTACATAAGCTATGAGGAAATAAGTAATCAACTATTTAAGGAAAAAGAGACATGCCCAACTTGAAAAAGACTGAATAGCGAGAAGATTCCAAGTATATCACGTTCAACTCTTGTAACAGGGAGAATTAGCTTTCTGAATAGCCATTTGTAGGATATACGGGGGACATTGAAAAAAAAAAATTCATTAACTGAAGGTGTCAGAGGCATGCCTAACTCAAAATAAGTGAACAAGATAAACATTGAACTGACAAATGAAACTCGCTAACTATCAGTAAACAAAGACATCACAATATGATGGGATATCACACGAGAAACAAAGCCTAAGATTCAGATATTTATTTTATTATTATAATAATAATAATAATAATAAATAATTAAATAAAAGCCTAAGACGGTATGCATCGTATGCAAAAGTAGGACAATCAACACAAGCTAAAGATCATTATCCTCCAGAGTAAACAGCGAATTATAAGAACTATGGGCTTATATTTTTTATCATCAGTTAATTAGCAATCTAAGGATATCTCAAGATGAAATCCATGATTCTTAGATAGCCATGACAAAGCATTAGCAATGGCCTGCTACCACTGTAAACAGATTGACCAAATATAAAGATCCATCCTCTTCTACTAACCTTGTACCCCTCAATAAGAATCATCTATTGATGGACTTGGCCTGGTTAAAGCATTTGCACAACAGATATCAGGATGAATAAGAGTTTCCGGCAACTTCTAAATGTCCATAAGTTTTTGCTTGTATTCCTAATCCCAATTCATATGTAAAGCTTGAAATTCACGAGCTCCAACTAAAGCGGCGTTGTAGTGGAATGCCAAAGAACAACAAGGTATTATGGAAATATCCAATCCCATCAAACACATCAATTCCAACTCTATATATGACATACCCTCATTCCAGACGCGTACTCCTCGGCTGCACGAAGAAGTTCCACAAGTTGAACAGCAGCATCAAGTGCATCAGGTGCCCATGACGGAGGTGCCTCTAGAAGTCCCAGAAGAAGTCTTTGGGTGCACTTGGCGTAGCAATTGCGTAATATCTAACATATGCAAATTTAAGAATGAACAGATTCGTAAAGAATTCAACAAAACAAGAAAAAACAGGAACCCTGTTAAATAGTTGTGAAAGCTACCTATGAAATAAACGTGCATATGGCTCAAGAGCCGGTAAGCCAGCAACTAGATGCTCATCAAGAGCTGTAGTGGGAGGAGGGAGTAATAGTGCAGGAACTGCAACTGCTGTTAAAGTAGCAGTTTCGTAGCGGGCAACTTCCTCATCACAAACGCTCAATATCACCCCAGCACCATTTGCAACTGCCCACCTTGGGGTCGATGGCATGAGTTGAGGGTGCTTTCCAGATCCACGAGAAGTAGCTAATGACAGAAACAAAGCCAGATTATCTTCATAATGTTATATGCTACACTTGACTAAAAAAAAGCAAGATTCACTTGGCAATCCACCATTAGCTAGATAAAATGAACTGATGAAAAACAAGCAGAAGAAACCCAAGTTCTTAGTGCGACCAGTGTTACAGTAGGTACTGTAAGTTATTGTTTCTGTTACATATATCTCTGCTCATTTTTTTCCCATTGTACAGGAACCTCTACATCAAGCATAAAGGGGGTTAATAGCCATAAAGTGGGAGCACACTGCACAAAGTTTGATGTGTTCAAGTCTTTGCTTGTGATCAGCTCTGGTCCCTCTTATATGCACACCCAAGCATCAGAGAGAGAGAAGTAATGCGAAAGTTTAGTTCATTTAGCCAACAAATAGCACACTCAAGATCAAGAACACACTTCCTAAACAAGCTTTATCTCACAAAATGGGGTCGACTACATGAATCCTACTTCACCAAACTGTTAAGATGATAGATCCAAATTTTTTTTGTTTCACTCAAATTACCAGTTTTAATTTGTTGTTTTATTAGAATATTGCTTCCTTTTGTTGTGCCATCAACTACAATCATCCTTGATTCTTTACCTTTCCTCAGTTACCCCTCTAATCTACATTCTTGCAAATTAGTACCCAATCTTAAAAATGCTTGCACTGCACCTCTAACTTCTTTGAAATGTCTCCTACCTCTGCCCCAGCCTCTATTGTTCTTTCCCTTTTTTTTCGTTTTTGAAGTTTAAGGTTGCTCTGATATGTGTGCGCGTGTTTTTTAAGTGTTTTTGCCACACGACAACTCAACACAGCTTCACCAGAAAATTAACTGGAAACCGGTCAAAGTGCATCAACTGGAAGTAAATCAAAGTTCAATGAGTCAGGTAAATACAACTGAGTTTCAGTAACCTCACGAACAAAAACCCAGGTCAGTGACCACAAGTGAAAGTCACCTAAGCTTAAAATTGCTAAAGCAATGTGGCATCCAACATCGTAAGGGCGAATGAGCCTAAACCATTTTAAGTTGGGACAGCCCTTTCTCGGTGTGAATTCTCAAAAACTTAGTGCGTCAGACCAGCTAAAATAGTTCCCCCTCACTAGGTCATAGAAAACGAAAAAATCCTCAGAAAGCATCCTACCTGTATGATTATGTAATATCATTTGGTATGCGCTGCGCTGCACAATGGAGTGCGACAGTACATTGTATAAGCCAAAATAAGATTACTCACAAGTTATAGGAGGCTTAAGTTCTCCGGCTGCATACTTTCCCATAACGCCGCCACACCTGTAATTACATGAAGCAAATCATTAGTTCTGTAGAAAGGGTGTTGTTGGCACATTACATTTCTGCTACAAGACTTGTTCATTTCTGTTTATGCACAGGGTGGGTACGAAGAAAAGGATGGAGTTGACAGCTACACTGAAACAAGATATCATCCCATTATAACGCCAAATTGGGCCAGGGAACTTGTCAAAAATTTAATACTCAACTGGACAACAATGCCAAAGAAAGGAGGTGTGAACGTGCATGAGTTGTCTAGCAGTGAAGGCTTGCTGCCTAGTAATTGGTGATGAGAAAGATGGCTTTGGGCGTTTGTATTGGCCTAGCCTTTGTGAAGTTCTATCTCTCTCTCTCTCTCTCTCTCTCTCTCTCTCTCTCTCTCTCTCTCACACACACACACACACACACACAGAGGTACATTCTTCATGTCCCAAACATTACTTTCAATTAAATTCTATTGTATATGGGGGAAAAAAAAAGCTACATGTCGTCTCAAGTTATGTGATATGGTAGGGAATTATCAGTGAGAGACAGTGTACACACCATCGGAAGTAGTCGCTTCTGATTCCAAGAGGAGCAGCAAGCAATATATCAGTAATCCATGGAGATAGAGGCCTTATAGGTCTCCTTTCCTGCTGAACCAAAGAACAGATTGTCCCATTGTAGATTTGCTTGTTGAGGCACTGCTGCAGCTATTGCTTCTATCTGGTTCACCATTTTGATGTTCTGACTTATATATTGGACGATTGTAAGGGTCAACATTCTCAAAATCTCCCCACATGCCAGAGCCCACTGCTCAGAATACTCATTCTGTGATGAAAAGGAGAAATGGGGCGTTCAATTCTGTAAAATCCAATCTAGAGACTGTGAAGTTAAGGAGCAGACCAATGAAATGAAAACAACCTATAGTTTCATAAAACTAAAGATCAAGAATGATTAATGCTGGCTCATAAAATAACGAAAATGAAGCCTGCAAGAAGTATTTGGTATGGTATCATACCTCACTATTTGGACAACCAAAGAAATGAAAGAGGCAAATGGAGGCTCATCCCTATTATACACCAGTGTACCATCAATAATGCAGGAGATTATCGGAAGAACAACAGCGTGACCATGTTCTGGATGATGAAGAACAAATGTGGCTGGCAATAATTCCAAAGAAAAAAACCAATATCAAAATTTGTGTCAAAAAGTAAGCGACGCTATTTAATGCTTAGTGGTTGTAGTGTTTACTACACAAATAAACTTATATAGCATCAATACCCAAAACGTCGTCGAACAGGCACTTTTCTTTCGATGGATAACGGCTTCGGATAAGCTGTTGCAACAATACACGTCAATTAGCAAGATTAATTAATTCCAAATAAGAGTAAAATGTTGAACACATGATAATCAGTACAGTAAGTGATATATCTCATCTCAAAATTGAGAAACCCAATAGAGGTAAAGCAGACAAGGGCATACCTCAGCAATATCATCAGGAAATTGTTCCGACGTGAACTGACCAAAAGCTCAACATAAGCATTAACCTGAGCCTGCAAATGAGGATGCACAACAGTTAACTGGGGAAGATAGCTGAGAAGGAGAAGAATAGGCAATAATTAACAAAATGGTAGGTTACTTTCGAATAAGCTAGAAGAAAAACAAGTTTGACACTGAAGAATTCATGAGCTACTGTTAAGTATCATTCTAGATTGAATACGCAATACTGCCAGTCTGCCACAGATGGATCTACTTCTAGAACAGAGCAGTTGCCTCTGCTGCTATATATGATAAGTCGTCATCTTGTGTAATACTTTTAAGGATCTCTTGTTTGGTGCCCCACAAAAAATCCATGTAAAATACTTCCCAACCTATTGTTTGACACGTTGTTGCATTTTGCCCCACATATCCAGTCAACTTAATGCACAATCATATAATCATGGCCAGAAAGTCACTACATGTTTTACTGTCTGAATATTTAAGCAGAGATGTCATATTATTAAGAGGAACTTCAATAGACTTCAATCATGTATCTGCTAAGGAACTTTGGAGTCCGCCCCCAGTAACACAAGTTTCTAAGCCATCTCCGACCATTGCCCTTCTTTTAATGTCAAAGAAAGGGTTGTCAAAATCGGGAAGTATGATTCCTGGAATTGCAAACATGACTATGGCACCCGTGACGTAATCTCTTTGAGCAATTTTAAAAAGTCTGTAATATCCTTACCATTGTTGATCACTGTGACAATTATTAACATGTCAGATTCATCTAAATGGTTGATGGATATCATGGTGACAGGATTAGATGAGATTAAGTCTTCTGAGGGATGAATCCAGCAAAGACAGACAACTGGGATTAGACCATCGAAACATGTCAAGGACATTTCAGGACAGAGCTGATTAGGATTCACTGACATGGACAAATTGAGCCAGGTCCTTGCAACACATTTATCTCATGATGTGTAACTTCCATTCATGCAAGAGGACCATACGATCCTCCTGTACTTAAGCATGCACGAAGTTGCTCCAAGCTTATGTCGAGTCTGTTACAGAAATATAAGCTGGCCATGTCTAGAGGCATAAAAATAGTCTGTTCGACTTGATACGGTGTATGTACTATTATATGATGCAGCCCAGGTATCCAGCGCTTTACCCTTCTCATCTATTGCCTATAGAACTTAGCTATATAAAACCAAACAGGGAAATCTTGAGATATGTCGCACCTTCTTTTGCAGTATATCGTGTGGAGGAGGCCAGAATAGAGAAGAGTACTGAAGGCCATCAATCCACCTCTCACTTACAGCCATTAGAAGGTCACACAGCGTCAAAGTAAACCCACTAACCCTCAACCGCAGGAGATAGCACGAAACTGAACCAGTCCAAAAATCATCTGTCTTCAATTTGTGGGCTGCCAACCAGGAATCAAGACATCGCAATTTAACACCCCCGATTGAGGATAGAATGGTAAGCCATGAAGAATATTGGCGAACAAGCTATTCGGCAAAGATGACCCGGATCGATGGTGGAACAACTCCAGATAATTACTAATATTCCACAGTGTACGTGAGTCTCCGCTCCGAGTCTCCAAAACTCAAAACTTCCAGGTCTTGGGTAGCTAGAGACCACCGAAATCAAATCAAACGCAAAAGTTCTGCGGAAAAGACCAGTCAATCATCACGAATCCAAACAAACGCAAGGAGCATGACTAATTCACGGTCACCACTGGCAAGAGAAGCCATACTGTCACAAGATCAGCACAGAACCGACAAATTCCATTTCGGCCTGACTACGTAAATATCCCCAAAACCATCAGATATTTTTTTCTCTTTTTCGCTTTCGAATCCTCACACCAAACCTGAGCACATCTTCACCCAAAATCGAAATTTTCCGGCTCAATCCCCTAAGAACACTCGAAACACGTAGGATAGAACAGCATAGATCGAGCTCCGTACCACGAAAACTGAACCCAAAAAAAAAAAAAAAAATCAGCCACAGCATAAACTGACCTCGCAATCTCGTGCTCCGAAAAAGGAAAAATTATCGAGAAGAGCTTGCTTCTTCAGGGAAGGAGAAGGCGCACTTCACCCGAAATTCCTGTATCGTGCCGGGAGAGCGGAGATTGAAATATCCATCATTATCGAGAGGAATGGGGCTACTGCAGTTTTCTGGTGGTGAAGAGAGACAGAGGGGAGAGAGAGAGAGAGAGAGAGAAGATCTTTTACAAGCCTGTGAGCTCGAGATCGCTGCGAACGTGGCAAGGATATTTTCCCCTCGCGTGAGAGGCCGAGTGCCACGTCATGTCGGTGCATGCGCATGCCCATGGCCATGACCCCCACGGCATGTACATGTCCTACGGCCACATGATTCCCATTCGCTCACCTTTTCCCATTCACAAGGGGGCATGATGGTAATGTCAGCCGTGCTCTTGAATCACTCCGTCATCTCTTGTTTAATTAGGAGCGCAAAATGAATGATTTACAATTTCCAACATTAGTCGTTTGTACTGCTGCAGTACTAGGAAATATTTTTATCGTCGACGAATATATTTTTAAACATAAATTATCGCTAATAATAAAAGTATTTTATTAACTAATTATTTAGAGCGATACAAGCGATCAATTTCAGAAAAATAGCTTTCAAATCATTGATATTCTGCAAAACAAGCGAAGCCTTCGAGTAGAGTGCTAATGTTTCATAAAAAAAATCCCATGATTTGAAAAACATTTTTCGTGAAACGGTCGTCTGCATTGCTTATAAAATAATGAAAGAAGATATTTTGTCATCCATAAAACTATTCAGACATAAATTATTGTCTTTAAGAGATAGAACCAAAAATTCTATCCATGAAAAATTCTTTCCAAATAATTTATTTTCACGGAATAAATGAACCCTGGAATGATTAAGTAAATTGAACGATTAAAAAATCGAGCCACCACAATATCGCAAATTTGATTAAGAAACAACCGAGTTTTCCTAGAACTTGAAGTTTGCTATTTTGTAACGAATTATGACCCTTAATTCATGCTCCGAAACCTTTTGAAGTTACGAAAAAATCGCAATATCTTATGCATAAACAGCCGGATTTTCTTAGAACTTGAAGTTTGCTCTTTCATGATGAACTAGAACCCTCAATTTATGCTTCGAAACTTTTGAAGTTACGATGCATCGGAATATTTGATCCATAAACAGCTGAGCTTCCTTAGAATTTGAAGTTTTCTCCTCTTCTTCTTCTTTTTTTGTGTCGAGCTACGACCCTTGAATTTCTGCTCGGAACCCTTTGAAGTCGCGATGGAATCCGACCACCTTATCTCGTGAGACTTGTATTTTAATAATGTCTACTTTGGTCAGTGGGCTGCCGTCAGTGGAAATTCGTCAACCCCTAGAAGACCAGAATAAAGTTTAAGATAGAGTGAGTGACTCGGACGAGCACAAAGGTTGAATTATTGTCATATTCGAGCACGAAGGTTGAATCATTGTCATATTTAAATTGCGCAATTCGGAGGTCAAAATGGTTGGAGCATGATGGTGTCCAAGAAATTATTATAATAAGGATAGGCATGTCGGGTACTGTGCTGGATATTTTCGGCGAGTTTCGTGGGACAAACGTTCGATTGTCTCCACCTCGTGCGATTTCTTTTTTCTTTTTTTTTCTTTTATTTAATAGCCAAAACCGAATTAGGGTTTGGCAACTTGGGCAACCTCGGTTGCAATTGGGTGCATCTTTGTGCCTTTCGGAAGTGGATTTGAAAGTAGACAGCATGCAGCAATCCACTTGCTGTAGAGAGATACGTGGTGAAAGATTTTCAACCACAAAAAGAGTAGGATTTCGTAATTGATGAGAATGGGTCGGTGGACGGACTCTATGGTTTCCTTCTCATGAGGCCAAAAACTATGGAAATTTGCTGATTCGTCACGGCGGTTCTGTCGGAAACCTTCTCCGCCATGACATATTTTCGCCTAAAGTCGTTTTTCGGCTTTTAAGTTGGAAAGAAACTGGATCATGCGCCGATTCCAGCTGGAATATCCGGGGAGCATAGAAATCAACAAAACTTCCTTCAAAGAGAGAATCATCAAACACGAAACCATGCCCGCATTGTTTAATCGCACGACAGGGCTTTAAAAGTGCAACCTTACAAACGAACCAAACATTGACGAACCATGCTGGGATTTAATGAACGGCAAAGCTTGACGACGCGATCTATACTCCATCTAGATGTTAATCGTGCCGACACAGCACCACCCCTTTAGAGAGACCGTTGGAAGTGTTCGTTGACGTTGCACGATGTGGTGTGGCAAGTGTAAGCTCTAAAAAAGTAGCGGGCGTAGCAGGACAATAAGAAGATCTGAAAGATAAATTATTCATGTTTTAGTGGACCGTAGGTGTCTCTGTGCATAAGGATGTACGATTCATACGCACTTAAGTGCACTTGCAATCGATGGTTATCAATGTAGGTTAAACTGAGGTTACAAAATGAAGTTACAAGCTAATGTTACGAATTATTATTAACGTTTTCTTTGACTCCACTGTCTTGACGATTGCTTACTAAATTGGCATTTACTTCTTTTAACGATTGTATCCGAGTTTGATGAATCCACTTTTTGTCGGTTCTTCAATTGTCGATTCATCATGTTGTCAATAATTCTATTTATAAATTATACTGATCAATTCTGCTCTTATTGTTAAGTTTATCACAGTCATAATACCAAAAAAATAGTCATCTTCGGTGGAAACAATAACCAAAGTTTAGTACATCCATTTAGGGAGTAATTGTTTTTGCAACGACGCTACAAGCACAATAATAGAGTGAGCATGATAACACGTTTGGAGCAAAATCAGTTTAGTATCGTAACTTATAAAGCAAAATTCGTTTAATATGCAACTTTATTTTTCTACTTATGAAGTAATTTTTTTTCTTCAAAAGCTTTTTCGAGCCACATTTCGAAAGTAGAAAAAATTACCTCATTTCAGAAGTAGAAATCCCTCGATATCAAATATCTTTATCACTTCACCCTAACTCTCTCTCTCACTTCGACCTCTTTCATTTTGAGCGCCTTGCTCTCTTTTCGCTGCGAATCACTCTCTGTACACACTATCAACCACGCCGCCATCAACGCTGACCGCCACCGTCGGGACGCCGTCTCTGACTGCTACAAAAAAAATTAATTACTAATTATTTATTTTTTAAAACTAAATAATATTTTCAATAATAAAAAATTATTTTAATAAATGAAAATTACACGTAATCCGTTAGTATTTGTATTTGACTTTTTTCGAACTTGGCATCAAACCACTCTCCCGCTTACACAGTTGCTGTTGTGCACCCAATTCAGTAACCACGAGTCATCCGAACACATTTCGAAGCGTCTGGACGTGCTTTGTGGTATGCCCGATGAGAGCCCTCGCATGGCAGTCTGCTCTCTTTTGCATTATCTTAAGCAAGAAAAAAAAAACAAATTTCTTTTTTTCTTAATACCGATTATGAAGCTCAAGAATTTTTTTCCTTCCAGTTCATAATGATCGGCCATGTCAAGTATGGAACGAAGATAAAAAAGATTAGCCACCCCTCTCTCCCTTCTTTTTATTAAGACAGATACTTTACCAAATAACTAATGTGACGCGGCGAAAATTAGAGATGAGGGTCACTGATGACTCATATTTTAACCCACATTTAATAGTGCGGTGTCAGTAGCACAATGAGATCCTTAAAACTTAAATGGGTCATAAATTGATGACTTAACAACTTAATGGGTCTTAAATAAGTTTTCTAATTATCTTAAGCGAGTTATAAAAGGTTTTCTAAGTTTTTTGTTTTTTTCTTCTTTTGTTTTTTTTATGAAATCCGACGAGTCGCCGATCGACCGTCGCCCAGTGTCCACTTAGGCAAGGGCGATGCCAGCAGTTGGCAAGGACCCAACCCACGCTTGCAACCAACGAGGGCCTTAGGCCATCATTATCCACAATGTTTTTGTAACTTTTCAAAAATTTATAAGAAGCAAGTTTTCTTAAATTAGATTAAATATGAAAATGTTTTAATAAAGGATCAAGTCGGGTATATGTTGGTCGTGCGATACCACGGTTAAGAAATTGTATAGAAAATGAATCAAAACGGGTGAAATAGACCACTATTTAGACATTTTTCCGGTCCACTCATTCGTATGCTCCAATGAAAACTAATTAAAGCCGGTGACGTGGCGTCAAAATTAACAAACAAGGAAAAAAAAAGAGTAAAATAAGAGAGAGAGAGAGAGAGAGAGAGATTTGACGTGGCGACAAAATCTACGCCACCACCATTGATGGGGTCTGGCACCCAAGAACCCAATGCTCAGCCTTCTGACCACATCTTGTAAGAACCTTCGAGCGAGAGCCATCATTTCTGCTTTTACTTCTATTCTCACGATAGGGGATGCCATTTAGAAAGAAAAGAGAAAAGTCTATTTCTATTTTGCAAAATACTTGTCATTCATGTAGTCCAATAAAATGGAAAAAAGGGTCAAATAATCCCAATCGTAATTAGAAAAAATTTGAAATAAGGGGCCGAACTGCTCTCATTTTCTCAAATAAATTTTGAAATGAAATCTTGTTTCAATAAGAATCTAAAGTTGCTTAGCAAGTTTTAAATAGGGGTCTAAAGTGATCATAAATTCTCAAAAAAGGAATAAAGGGCATTTCGTCATTTTGCCTTTTGAAATTATTTAATTTTTTCTTTTTTGCTTTTATCAAATTCAAAAAAAAAAAAAAAGGTAAACACACAACACAAGCAGGAGGGCTCCCCTCTCCCCACCTATGGCCGCTGTCGACTAAAGGCGAGGGCCAACAAACCCTCTCCTGGAGAGTATGGGCAAGGAGTATTCCATCGTTGCTCTAGTATTCCATCGTATTCGATGATGATCAATCAAAGTCGCTGAAACAAACCTCCCACAAACCCAAATTCCCAAATCTAACGGGAATTAGATGCTCCATTAAACCTCCATCGTCGACTTCATCTTATGTTTCTTTTTTTTGGCCAATTTTGTTCCCTTGAGTAATTTTTAGCATCCTATGAGAATCTGGAGTCGCATATGGACGACAACATAATGTCTCACATCAATCTCGATTTTTTCTTCAATGGTCTCTCGGAGGCCAGGGGGTGTGCTCAGTGCTTGCTTGTCGACGAAGACATTGCGCTCAAGACTAGAATCTTGTGGATCGACACAGGATCGAGAACATTGCAATAAAGGACGACGAGGGCGACGAAGTTGGTGTGGAATTAAGGCCGAATCAAGCCAAGAGTTATGTGATGGATTACTCGTCAATGTGCTTGTTGATTCTCCTGGAGATGGAGCGGTGAGATGGCGATGTGTCCAAGGACAAGGAGGAGCTGCTTGTCGAATGACGGTGGAGCTGAGGTCCCCACTCAGTTCCTAAAGAGGATTACTGGCCCTCGCCTCTAGTTGACGACCTAGCTAGCCTTCGTCGACATCCATTGGTGGGTGGGGCAGCTGCATAGCTGCTGTCTCGCCTATGTCTGGTGCATTTTTTATCTCTCTTTTTTAATTAAAAAATAGAATAAGTTGGAAAAACCGACAAATAAATCAAGAGAAAGCGAATGCCCTTCCCGAGACGAAGCTTTTTTTCAGATTTTGTGGTACTTATGTTCTTTGAAATAATGTTCACTTCAAATCCCTTTTTTTGGAAAAATGAGTGCCATGTGTATATGTGTTGGCCTGGAGTAAACACCACACACACCTTCAGATCCTTATCTGTAGAAAATCAAGTGCACACGTTTGAGTCCGATTTTATCATGTTACAAATAAAAAAAAAAAC
>JAGVVM010006473.1:0-20530 GCA_019149425.1 Psidium friedrichsthalianum
AAAACAATTCAAGTATCCAATATTTTCTTTAGTTTAGCAAGCATGAACGACTTTGTTTAGTTATCATGGATTACAGAGAAGAGTATATGCATGAGCCATTCAATTCACATTTTCCTTTGGTGAAAAAGGTTAAGCATCTTATTTACCAAAGGCCGGTCTAATAGAGAGTCTTAAACCAGATTTCCCCATCAAGGGAATGTATGCCAAATTGTTGGATCAGCGAGTGATTTTAGAATGAAAGACACTATCACACCCAATCTACAAAAATCTCTAGTGTTAGACAGAATATTGAGATACATTCTCAAAAAATCCCTAGTACATCAAATCTAATGGAAGAGCTAGAAATGATTCCCACATGAGGAAAATGCGGAGTACAAAGTTTAGAAATGAAATCTGCAATAAAGGATGTGATAAACACTAAGGACGCTCCAAGTCAGATCATAAGTGTCTGGTTGAATCGGATTTCTATATGTCAATCCATCATCTGGAGCTCCCTCCTACGGGCGAATCGGGCAAAGCTTCACGGGCTCCATGGTGATATCGTGGCGTTAGGAATACTCTTTGCCTCATGTGGTGTCTCGAGAACTATGACAGACTTGGGGAAATATCAGTCTATCCTTAAAAATGGCTTTCAGACCAATCACTCAAAATGATAATTTTGTGAACGAATGGAATAAAAATTGCAAGTAAAGGTAGGAAAGCCTACAACTAGACTCTTTTATTTGGTTTTAGGGATACCAACGAAAAATCACATGTGCATGAGGACAAGTGAGAAATTAACTCTAGAAAATAAAAAGAAGGGACAGGGTTGGACCGAAAAGGCTCCACTATCTGACTCGACGACTTTACCACAAGCGCGATCGAACGTCAAGATGGGAAGAATCATCATTAGATAGCGAAGCGGAGATCAAATATGGTCAACCCAGGCGCATCCAAATGCTAGGGCTTTGCATACCGAGCCCTATTATGGGACCTAAGACGAGTACTTCACGGCTTGGGGTTTAGGCGCTTGTGGTGTGCAAGGTCGGATCTCAAAATATGCAGGGACATGCACAGCAGTTTCATATCAAACAGCGCTTCTAATTTGCAGAAACTAAAACACCAACCCCAAACTCCAACCCGCATTAAAACCGGGCAGCAATCACTCCTCCCCTTATAACTCCCACCTGCAAGAACATTTAACACACAGGTTAGTGGACTTACGATCACCTTCAAGAGCGCCTGCAGAAAAACAGGTTAGAAAATAACCCAACTTTTTACTCGGCTCAAGTCCTATAATGGGCTAAAACCAAGTCCAAGTGGAGTCGAGTCTGTCGCACCCTTCCAAGATTTATGGATCCGTGGGGGCTATGGATTTGCTAGGCCCATTGGATATTTGGGCCAGCCGGGCGCTCCCAGCCCATACCAAATCGCGCAGGCAATTTTAAACGAAATCGACCTGTAGTCGATGACCGCGATGACATTGAATGGTGTGATCCAACGGCAGAACATCAATCATTTATGGAGGGTAGGACTGGAAACCCTATCGAACGATTAGGAGAGATCGTTCGATCCTAGAAAACCAGAGACTTCTAGGTTCGGGGGACTTAGTTACGATAGATATTGCTATCGACTCCCTTCGGTACCTAAGTGAAGTGATTTCTTAGTCTAAGAGGTTCATGAAGGTGAGATAGGGTTATGGTGGGCTTTAAGAATATAAGGTATTCAGCAGATGAGTATCTATCCTATCAATCACAATTATAAAGTAAATGCGCAATAGGGGAATCAATATGCAGAGGAAAAACCGTCGATTAAAGTTCAAGGTGGGCGAGTAGGGGGATCTTAAGAAACTAGAAAGCGTTGTCATGGTTTCAATGTGAATTTGAATAGGTTTGGGCCAGATGACAGAGGGGCAAACATGGTAATTTCGAAGGTGCCCGGAGGTCAAAATGTAGAAAATGGGGTGGCCAGTATAATTTTTTTTTTCTTTTTTTCCGTAGTTTTCAGAATTTTGAGAATTTTTGGGTGTTTTTCAATTTTTTTTTGAATTTCCTGATTTTTTAGGTTTATGATTTCTAAGGATTTTCCATCTTTTGACGATTTTTTAAAATTTTTCTGATTTTTTTTGAATTTTCTATTTTTGGACATCTTCTATGTTTTATGATTTTGTACTATTTTTCTAAGAATTTTTGAAAGTTTTGTGAATATTTAGGGATTTTTCCTATTTTTGGATATTTCTATATTTTTTGGGATTGATTTTAAAAATTTTCTGATTTTTTCAAGACATTTTCTATATTTTCTGACAAATTTCTAAAATTTCTATGTGAACTTTTATTTTTTTTGTAATTGTTTTTTAATCTTTTTTATTAATGTTTTGTACGAAATTATTATCATTTTCGGAATTTCCTAATTTTTGAAGGACTTTTGAAATTTTTTTGTAATTTTTCCTATTTTAATTCTTATTATTTCTGTTTTTTTGCATTTTTATTGAGTTTTATGGACCTTTTTTATGGATTATATGTTATATCCAATATGCCACTGATTGCGATTTTTCCACGATTTCCTAATTTTTTATGGTTTCCTATTTTTATTTTTTTTATTATTAAAATTCGGTTTATTTTCGATTTTTAGACAGTTTTATTATATTAATCCCGAGATGAAACGGCATAGTTTTTGCATTTATGGATTTTTTATTTTTTATTTTTTATTTTTTTTTATTATTTTAATTCTTCGGATCGGGGTCGGGTTGACCCGGCCCGATAACCCGGACCGAAATCCCAACCCAAACTAAAACGACGTAGTTTATGTTTTTTGATTTTCTGTTTAAATTTTTTATTTGATTTTCTAATTATTTTATGTTTACGGACGCGGGCCGAATAGACCCGGCCCACTACCAAAGGACCACTATTTAGCTAGACTCGAAAACGACGTAGTATTGATTATTATATATATTTTTAATTTTTTTCAATCTTTAGATTTTTATTATGTTTTTCTATTTTCCCTATCCCTAATCCGACAGTCAGTACTCTTCCACGTGGCTACGCCACGACTTCTTGGATCGGCAGATTAAACCTCACCGTCGGATCTACCCTAGACCAGATCTCCGCCATTCATTATTTTTTATTTTCTAAAATGATTTTAAAATTAAGATAGAGTTTTTATTCTTAGAAAATCTAAGATTGGGACACGTGGCCTACTATCACCGTCCGATCAAACCCATTATAAACCCTAAGTTGACGTGGCGGACGATGGTGGCCATGTCATCGCCACGTGGCTGTTGACCGGGTCAACTAAGTTTGGACCGGTCAACTTTTACGGAGGAAGACCACCAGAGAAGCTCCGGTCTCCGATGAACCCGTCGAAGCTCACCGGCGTACACGAAAGGGACTCTACAACCGCGCCTAAAACTCCCATTTTGCCTTGGGTCGTTTGTTCCCGTTCGCTCTAACACACAAACTTTTCGGTTTTCAGGCCATGAAAGCGTCCAAATTTGGCCAATCTAGCTTCGACCGAGGACTTTTAGACGACCAGACCAAAGTACAGAGAACACACCCTAGCAGGCTACGCAAATCAGGTAGAAAGCATCCATGGAGTTCGAGGGAACTTACCTGGATATCTTCTGACGTTGTCTCGTGTCGAAATCGAGCATTTTAGCTCGTGACCAGCTCGGGTTTAGGATGGTCGGCCGGGAGGTTTCACGCGATAAAAATGCAAAAGAAGGGGAGATGAATACGATCAGGACAAACGTAGGAGCGTTCTAAGCCAAGAAATTCGAAGAACAATGGAGAAAAATAGAAACCGCCATGGGAGCTCGAGCTTGAAGGCATCAATGTCAATTACCTTTTTTTGACGACGAACCGATGCACGGCCGGGTTCTGGCGACTCCTTGTGGTTCCCCGGTGCTCGCCGATCAACCCTCCAAGCCTGATTCTTCCTGGACTACCGTCAATCTCCGCTTGAAGTTTTTCGGGTTTCCTCCTCTTATGGCCGTCCAAAAAACCCTGCGAAACAGAGCCTCTCGAATCCTTTTTATCCTCTCTCGCCCCGGTCCTTTTTTCCGAAAAATCCCCATCAACAGAACGGAAATCTCTCATTTTGATTTGCCCCCGAAGATCTTTCAAGTCTGTTGATTCTCAAACGAACTCCTTCACTTTCAAAATCAGTGCGCGCGCAGGGTCCTGGGGAAGATGATGGACAACGGGCCGACCCGTTTTTTGGGCAAAAATCCCAAATTGACCTAATTTTTTCCACTTTTTTCTAAAATTGACGCCAAAATTGGACTCGTGGGCATTTATCTACTGGAAAATAGTATTTTCCCCAAAATGCTTCAGTATTTATGCAAAAGCCCCAATTTTTCGGTTTGACCCGAGAACCCATTTGCAAAATCCAAACCCTAGATGGCCTTTTTTGCAAAAATTATTGCCACCATTGGATTCAGGAGGTCAAAATCTAGGGGGTGACGTCGCCCTATTTCAATTTAGTCCCTGAAAAATTTTTAATTGCATTTTTAGTGATTTCAGGGACTAATTTGAAAAATCAGAAATTGCATTTTGGTCCTTTTTAGCGAATTGGACAATTCTGTGGGCTTTTGGACTGAATTTTTAATTTTGAAAATATAGGAGGATGACACGAGTCTAAAAATGCAAATTTGGAAAATTACAGAGCTAAATGGAATTTCTAGAAATTATTTGATTAATCTGAAAAATGAAATTAACAAAGAAACCTTAGATTCCAGACTTAATTTTTCAAATTTATTCAGCAAAAACGAAGGGAAAATTAAATTAAAAATATTAATATTTTTTGGTAATTTTCTAGCCTCAAATACTAATTTTTATAATTTCTTAATTTCTGAAAAATATTAAAAAAGCAAAAATAAGGAAAAATTTTTTTGTTCAAAATTGGTCCCCTAAGCTTGGCTAAGGCTTCCAAAGTTGATTTTACAATTTTTTCATTTTTTATTGATTTTTTATGAATTTTTGAAAATAAAATGCAGAAAAATACAAAAAATATGGAAAATTATTTTTTGCTCAAATTGGTTTCCTAGGCCAAGCAAGGTTCCCAAAGTTGATTTTTTAGTTTCATGAATTTTTATGAATTTTCTAAAAAAAAAATTAAAATAAAATGGGCCAAAAATCAAGTGTCACCAATATTATGGCATGAGTAATTACACTAAGTTGAGTTATGAGTACAACCTTATTTGCACTGGACTAAATGCGAAGATATAAACTGGCATGATTATCTAGTGTACTTGTGTGATCACATGATGGTAAAGCATGGTATGTTTGTACCGTATCGATCGGAATCACACGAGTTACTGGTTGCATGATAGTCTATGTCGCCAAGCTGGTTGAATGTAGGTCGCAGCAAGTTGCAGACCAAAGCACCTTATAGGAATGCTTGATATATCTGTCCCGGGGGTACCAAGGGCACTATCGGTTGCCATACCCAATGGGGTGGGATGAAACCCTACAATGCTGAAAGAACACCAACTACCTAGTGTGTTGGGGCTGAGTCGCGTTAATAGCTGGAGCACTATGATGTATTGTGCATGAGAGATTGTATTGAGTGTTCTAGTTGTGTGCCTTGGTCTGCGTGTGGTTTGGATGATATGTTAATTACTATACCATATGGCCCAAAGCAAGGTGCATGTAGATGATGATTGATCGCTAAGTTATGTGGCTGATCACGTGGTAGTTAGAGCGTAGTGGGAGTCGCACGATATTGACATGTTATCGATTTTCAACTCATATGTTTAGGTAGCCCTAGGCGAATTAGCATTCTATCCAAGTTTAGGGCGTTGACTTATTGAGATTTTATATCTTACCTCTTGTCGTTAATTGTTTTTAGGGCCTAAGACAAGTGGATGATCCGGTCTCTAATCCATATAAGGACCCTGAGACCCCTGCCAACTTTTGATGCTGGGTGCAGGACATGGACCTTTTTTGAGTAGTTTATGAGAGTAGCGTTAACTCCAACTCTAACGTGGTATCTTTTGTTAGTCATAGGAAGTGGGCCCAAGGTAGGACTTGTAGATACGAACTTTTTAGGGACAACAATAATTAAATAAAATAAACTTTTACTGTATGATGATTGTTGGTTTCCTTTCTAGCTATCCCAGTTTGTTATTGTACTTGTCTGCGGATATGATTTGTTTCCACGTGCGCTTAATTGAAAGATTAAAATGAAGAGAAAGCAAGTCTGAGTAAGCCTTGAGGTAGTGTTTTGAGGCTCTACAGCTTTGTCTCCTTGTTCCAACCTAATTTAGTCTTTTCTCGTTATTTTAGGATTATAAGTATTTATGGATAGTTGTACGAAGGTCATGCGTATGTTTTATTGGGTTGGATAGTTGAGATTGGAAGTTGTTAGTTTAGATCAAAGAGTTAGATTTCTATCAGCAATTGGTGTTAGCGATCCCATTGGGACCATATCGGCCCAGGCTATGCACACTCCTAGGGGCGAGCTTTGCTTGAGAATTTTGATAGGGGGCATATGTGTCACATGTATACAATTTGATAAATGTGTTACACAAGTATAAGTTTGGAGTTTTTCATATCACAAAAAGAAAAGTTTGGAGTAAATGTGTCACATAGGTACAACTTTGGGATTTTTTCGTTGTCACAAATTTTTTATAGTTTAAATGTATCAAACTTAGCATATTTTGAAGTTTTTTTTGTGGATTTTTCTCAATATAAAGCTAGTAAAGTGCATTAAATAAAACTACGGGTGAGCAAATTGGACCACCCGGACCGGGACCTCCTGGACCGAACAGGGACAGGGGTCCAGTTCCCGGTTCTGGAGGGGTTCGGTCCGGTTCCCAGTCCCCAAAATTTGGTCCGGTGACCGGGCGGTCAGGTTCCCGGTTCCAAGGCCCAGGACCGGACCGGACCGGTCTTTTTTAAAAAATTTTAAAAGTAAAAAAATTAGGGCACGTTACAGTTCAGAATCTTCAGATGCATACCTCCCTCACCCTAAAAGTAAAATGGATCCTTTTTTTAATTGGCCTCTTCAATCATAGCCTCTATGCCTCACCCCAAGACCTTGACTTCTCAGTGTTCACCTCTCATGTGCGTGCGCCTCTCGCTTGACGATTCCAGCGTTGCTCAGCTCGCTCAATCCCCTCTCACACGCGTGTGCCTCTCGCTCAGCTCACTCAGTCCCTCTCGCCCGCGTCGCGTGCCTCCCGCTCAAGATTTCGACTTTATTTTGAAGGTGCAGGAGATGAGCGGACCTCTTGCCCACTGAGGTATATAGCGTTGCCGCGGTGGTCGAAGCTCCATCATCGTTTCATCTTTCGAGTCTCTCCGAGGTCGGTCTCTCTCTCTCTCTCTCTCTCCTCTCTCTCTCTCTCTCTCTCTATCTCTCTCTTTACGATGATATGTAGGGTTTGCACTTTGCACTTTGCAGTTCTTATTTTGTCGTTTGATTTAGGGATTTAGGGAAATCTGACGCCTAGACAATTGTGGATCCGAACTCTTGGGGTCAAGTGACAATAATCGATTCCTATGGATAATGCAAGGGTTGTTCTCTATGCTTTCTTGGGAATTCCTGTGATTTAGGGATTCAACGTGACAATAATTGACTCTTGCGGTCAACAAAATAAGATGAAACGTCCTTCCATGCTTGTTCTGTCTTTTTTTCACCTTGATTCTCTATGGCCCATCTGATTCTGAGTGTTCTTTTCCCTTAATCTGGAGATAATTAGTGTATAATCGGAAGGTTTATTTCATGCTTTAAAAACAAACGGGCATTTCAAATGAGGCTACATTTGCATCCTGAATCCTGATAAATTCATAATGCTAATCTTGGTATTAGCTCACGAGTCCTAGACTCTAGAGTATCTACTGGCTCCGATTTCAGTGGGAATACTTTGTCGAGAATGGGATGAGCTTTTTCCAATTCAGGATACTTAACTCAATATTCTAGTATCTCTTTGTGCTGGCTTTTCTCGAACACAAAGTATGACTGACTCGGTGGAACTCGTTCATCTTTCTCTGGGAAATGTTCCAGCTGTTGATGCTTGTTTGTCTCGGTAGAAGTTTGTGCAGATTAGCTACTATTAGTAGACACATTCTTCCATGAGTAGAACATCAAATGAACACTGCTGAGCTTTTTTCCATGATTTTTTTTGCCCTCTTTTGCAATTATGCCTTACGTAATGAATTCCCCTCTCATGCTTATAATATGTTTGATTCAGGTGACCTATTTACATGTCAATGGAAGTAGAAAAAATCCATTGATGAGGTGACTTTGCCGATGGACTCACTAGAACATGAAGGTGAAGAAGTGTTCAAAGAGGAAGTCGGCACAAATAAGGTATCTCATGGTTGCCCCACTAGTACTAGTAACGAAAGGATCAACAGCCTAGTTTCATTTTCGCAAAGGCAACAATCAGAATGGAAAAACTGATGTGTTTTGCAAATATTGTGGGGCCACATATAAGTATAGTGTTGATAACGGTACTTCTGCTATGTTGAAGCACTTGAATAGATGTAATAAGTATCCTCGCAATATAGATAAGAAGCAAAAATATTATTTGTCCCACTTTAGAGTAGATGGGACTCAAAGTTGAGTACAGAAAATACCAGTACTGGTAGTGCTAATGTCACGCCCCGAACCCGGCGAGCCACGCGACATCCCTATTACCTGTACGATCGATTGGATAACAAGACGACGGCCCAGGATACTCGTCGTTGTCCAAACGATCTCAGAGTTCCTTAGGCAACGGAAACGAGCTCCTTCAACTTCATGCACAGAAAGGGATAGATAGAGAGACCAAACCAATCTAATTTACATCAAACCACTCCTATATTACATCATATTTATATACATCGGTTGGCGAACATCAAATATGCACAAACCAAAATTCATGTCGTCCTTTGACATCTTATAGCTCGACCTTTAAACAAAAAAGGCTTAGGTCGGCAATTTCTATCTTCGACTACAAGCAAACCATACAAATTTCTACAAAAGGCTTCAACTCCAACTGTGCTCATCAAGCATCCGCCCCACCATCCGATCCAAAGAAAAAGCTGAGTTTCCGACTCAATATCCAAAACTAACGATCCTCTACCTTACTAGGATCGTATTCACTGCGGCGGTCTGGGGTCTGAAAAATGGGGAAATCACCCATGAGAACTAATCTCAAGCAAGTTCACCCTAAAATCCCTCTCAGGTACCAAATATCCCTAGACCCAACTCCAGTAAGCCAATCACAAAGTAATCACAAACACGTGTACCCAACATATCACATGCAGAGGATAGCAATCAATAGTTTACTTGCCCTCATGGTCCAAGAATACAAATAAAATAGTCTCAATTTCAGATAGCAAGTTCAAGAATGCATGTGTATGCCATTTTTTCAGTCGCAACTCTTGCCTCATTAATCCTTAGGACCGCGTAATGAAACCGCCTCAGTCCGTACTCAACCCGCGTAGTAATACCGCCTCAGGTTGGTACCCTTGCCTCGTAGCGAGAAAAGGGGGGGGAAGGGGGGGGGGGGTAAAAAGGGAAGGGGAAAGGAAAGGGGGGGGGGGAAAGTAAAAGAAAGGGGGGGAAGAGGGGAAGAGGAAGAAAGGGCCTCAGCCCCGTAATGAGTACCGCCTGAGACTGGCACCCGTGCCTCGACCCCTCGTAATGTACCCCTCAGGTCGGCACCCTCATTTCTTCATCCAATACCCCGCGTAATGGTAACGCCTCAGGTTTCATTTCTCACAACATTATCTGCCGTGTCCACCATTATAAGACACCAGTCTCATCAAGCAATTCCAATTTCGTTCGATAAAATCAAACGGCATAATCAGGCAGATAATTCAAATGTACTGTCATCAAATGACTCATACACAATTCCACCAGCAGTTCGAATATATAATCTCGACTCAATAAAGCATCTAAGCCGATCATTCTTGGCTAGCAAACGCAATTGCATCAGAGATTAGCTATCCTGTCCTTTCTCACTTTGACCGTCAAATTGGGCCCACGACATCACGTGAACCCTTTCTAAGCTCACAAGGACGGTCTCAAATCTCATCACCAGTACCGTTCAAAACTTCTAAAGTGTCGCAGTTGACACCCTCACTTCCGAATTGGGTCCATTTGATCCCGATTGGTCAAATTTCTCATTTCTCAAGCTCCAAAACACCACGGGGCCCACAATCGCACTCAAGGACAGAATTTTTATTCCGAAACAGCCACAATTCAGTGCGTCGGCGCACTATAAGTCTCAACAGCCACTATATACACAAATATCTCAAAGTCAGTCAATTTTCCTCAAGCGAGTCTACCCCGTATCGCTCCTAGAGTTAATCCAGGCAATATCTGACATCCTACACGAGATTAAGGATGCGACTTACCAAAGAAAGCTTGATAAGCCAAGGAAACGGGCTGTACAGAGGTTGTGAACAACATCAATCAAGACTGGGCGGCGACGGCACTGCGGCGCGTGGAAGAGGACGGCCAAACCAGCGAGAAACCGGGGCTGTACAAGGCTGAAACCGACACCAAAATGAACTAGAAATCAATATTTTGACATGGAAATGTAGATCCAAGGGCAGCCGGGGTCGACATATATCAATCGAATCAAACAAAATTCGGCACCCAGAAAACAGTTTCGTCGACTGATACGAGAAAATACATTTGAAGGGTCAAACGACCTCGATTGAACGATCAAGTTGGGTTATGAACCGTAAGACATTGAACTACAACATACCCAAAAAATTGCCGACGATCCAACGGTCGGATTTCTCGTCGGCGTCCAAGTTTGAATCGGCAGCAGAAATCTGGGAACCCAGCAGTGGAGAGAGGAAAAATCCGAGATTAAGAGAGAGAGAAGAGGAGAGAAGAGAGAGAGAGTCTGCTGAAATAAATGGAGGAGAGAGGCGTGGTTTTGACCCATAATTATCTTACAGGATACAATTATTGGCGGTGACTATCACCGAAGCGACATAACGCTGAACGAATTGACTGATTTTGGACTATCCAGTGAAATTGAACTGATAAAGCTTGGGCCTCAATTATTTGCGGGTCAAAGCTGGTCGAAATTGGTCAAATGTGATGATCGGCGAGACATTTCTCGATTCGTGAAATTTGCAAAGACCGTTTGGGACTCAATCTTGCTGATTGGCTCAATCGCAATCGGAAATAACTCCAAGGATTTCGCCGTAAAGTTTGTTAGCCTCTCTAAAATATTCTTACCCTATGCCATGGGATTCGTAGCTCAAACTAGAGGCAAGATAGAAATTTCCCGATTTTGCCCCTTTTTCACTGGGCATTGCCGAGACCATGCTGCTCATTTTTCGCCTTTCAGGCTAAGGTCCAATTCACAACTGTGACACTCAATGAAAAATCGATTGTCCTATTCCGGAGCTTAATTCGTGGCCTCATTCATAAGACGACAGCTTTAAATAAATTTCTCAGACTAACGTTGGCTTTTAGGAGTCACGCGTATCGACCATTTGGTCCACGTGCTTAGTATTCCTATTAGCCTTTCCCCTTTGGTTAGTATCTCAGATGGCCAGCTCCAGCGAGATTCATTTATAGCGCCTCTATGAAAATAACCATTCTGTATTCGATTCCAGAAAAGGATCGAAACTCAGGATGTCTTGCTAATGTCTTATCGACATGGTGGAGTTTGATCAGGAACGTTGTAGGCAAATGCTTGTTCGGATGCTTATAATGGATGAACAACCTTTTTCGTTGGTTGAGCGTGTGGGATTCCGTGATTTATCAGCATGCTACAACCTCTTTTCATCCCATCTCATCTCAGATTTACAGTGGCTAGAGATTGCATGAAGTTATATCTTGCTGAAAGAATAAGTTTGAAGACTTTTTTTCCGCAAGCTTAAGTCTAGGGTCGCACTCACAACCGATACATGGAGCTCCATTCAAAACTTGAACTATTTATGTCTCACTGCACATTTTATTAGTGATGATTGGAAATTGCATAAAAGGATCATCAATTTTGTGGTGATGTCTAGTCACAAGGGCAAGGATATTGGGAAAATGGTTGAGAAATGCATCTACGAGTGGGGGATAGAGAAAACATGTGTCCACGATCACTGTGGATAATGCTAGTTCGAATGATGTGGCCATTAATTTTTGAAAGCTAAATTTCAAAAAGATAAGCTATTGATCTTAGATGGTGAAGTTTTACACATGAGGTGCACGGCTCATATTTTAAACTTGATTGTGAGGGATGGCTTGCATGAGGTACGTGATTCTATTACACGTATTCGAATGTTGTTAGGTATGTGAGGGTTCTCCCATGAGAGCTAAATCATTCCAAGCTTGCATTGAGAGTGCAAGGATCACTTATAAGGGTTCAGTTTGTCTTGATGTTTCCACTAGGTGGAACTCCACTTACCTCATGTTAGACACCGCCTTAAAGTTAAGGAAAGCTTTTGAAAGGTTAGAAGAAGATGATCCTTTTTTCGCGGCTGAGCTTGAAGATGAATTCCTAGACATGAAGATTGGGAAAATGTGAGAGTTCTTATCATATTTTTGAAGAAGTTTTATGATTCCACCAAAGATGTCCGGGACTTTGTATATTACTTCAAATGATTATTTTGATGAGATAGCTGGTTTATATAAAACTCTGAAACAAGCGGAGAATGCTTTAGATCCTAAAGTGAGAGCTATGGGGTGAAGATGAAGGAAAAGTTTGACAAATATTATGGGAGTTTCAAAAAAGTAAACATGATGGTCTTGATTGCGGTGATCTTGGATCCAAGAAAAAAGATGAAATATGTGCGATATTGTTATAAACTAATCTATGACGATGATGAGATAGTAAATGAAAGATTGTGATTATGTGAGGACTTACTAGGAATGTTTGTTTGATTTTTATGAGAAGTCTTGTGGTTCCGGACCTTCCGATGACAAAAATTTGGTGGTCAACTTTTCATTGATGGTAGTGGTGGTTTGGATCTTGATAGGCATGAGAATGTCACAAAGATGAGGTTGGTTTCACTGCGGGTTTCGATTTGACTTTCGATGGGGACAAGGCGTTTGAATACTTTATGGACGAGGAGAAAAAAGTGTCGAGGGCAATTTATCCGAGATTGAAAAGTATCTTCAAGCCGCACGTGAAGAAGGTCGTAATCTTGACATTTTGATGTGGTGGAGTACTGCTGGCCAAAAGTATAAAATCCTCTCTTTAATCTCAGATGTCTTGGCTATTCCAGTAACAACCGTTGCTTCGGAGTCCACTTTCAGCACATCTAGTCATGTGCTTGATGGCTACCGAAGTTCTTTGACTCCTAGAGTGGTGGAAGCTTTGATTTGCACTCAAGATTGGTTGAGAGTGGTTAACAAGCCGGTTAATGTTGAAGAATGTATCGAGAATGCTGAAAAGTTCGAGTTGGGTAAGTCATGGATATAACTTTATTTTTTATCTTGTAATTCTTTCATATATCTAACAAGTGAATGCTTAATTAATATATTATTTTTGTTAGCTATGGATGATGTTCACTCAGAGCTTATCGGTAAATAGAGTTACAAGTTGGTGGAAGGAATATATATGGTGAGATTTTTCATTCATTATTTGAGTTTGATTTCTAATAATTCTATTCTAATTCAAAACTAATGTTCGTTATTTATACATGCTTATTGCAGCTTGGCTGCTGCACTTTGGCTGCATCCATCAAGTATGAAGAAAAGGATTTGAAGTCTAGAAGTCTTTCCATTTTTATATTTCACTGTCATTTCGTTTAATGTTCGGTGATCATGTGTGCCTTTTTTTCCCCCTTTGGTTGTGCTTTCAATGTGCTTTTGATGATCATATAGATATGGGGATGCATTGAATTGTTGTTGAAATTTTAAAGCTTGGACCATGGGCACTTAAAGTCTTGGACATGAATTGTTGTTGAGTTTTAAAGCTTGGAGCCTTGGACAGTGGGCACATGACTGAATTCTAGTTTATTAGACTTCATAATTGATTTTAGTTCTTTCTAAATATGTTGATTGCCTTCCCTCTATTTTGTTTTGTTTCAACTGTTATGCTTTGGATCGCTATGTGGAAGAGTTTGTTTTTGGATCAAATGGAGTCGATTGATGTCGTTGGAATTTATGTTGCTGCCATTCATCAAGTTGCTTTATTCATAATAAACTGTGGAGTTTGTTTTCATTCAATCTAGAATTGTCTCTTGTTGTCTACTTGTTTTGATTTTTTTTCCTAGTTTGGTCCATCTTCTCAAGCCATTATAGGGATATTTTTCCTGATCCCACAGTTTTTTTCCCCCAATTTGGTTCTCTGTGCCGATTTCAACAGGTTGAAAATAATTTGGGTTGCATTTTTTTTTTTGGTCCGGTCCGGTCCGGTCCGGGACCGTCCGGTCCGGTCCGGTTCCCGGGACCGTCGGTCCGGTTCCCGATTCCGACAAATTGGGAACCGGGACCACCGGTCCAGTTCTCGGTTCTTGAGGGAATCGGACCTGGACTGGGAACCGATACACCCCTAACCTAAAACCATCGGCCACCTAACTTCTCTCTTCATTTCTTTATTCCCTTTTCTATTTTTCCTTTGGAGTCGTTTTCCCCTAGATGTCTTTCTCATGACAAACTCTCCACAGGACTCCCTATGGCCGCTCCTCCATCAACGACAACTTCACAGAGACTTCACCGAAGAAAAAAATCGTCATTTCACGAGCCCTCAGAGCTGTCTCTTTTTTTGTGTGTGTTCCTGCAGTGCTGTCTCGGTCTTCTCCCAGACTCGTCCCTCTCTCCCCATTCCACGAGCCCTCAGAGCTCCTTTTTTGTAGCCGGATGCAAGCTGGAGGCGCAGGGTGACCAGTCCCTTGGTACTCACATTTTTGGCCTTTTCTCTTTCTGCTTCTGCCCCGCTGCGCTTCCTTTTCAGTCGGACCGAACCGGTCCAGCCGGTCCTGTTCCGCTGAATCGAACGCTTTTCTTTTCTTTCTTTTTTTGCGACGGTGAAGGTACAGCTTCAATCGGGAGTGCATTAGACTTTATCGCGGTGCGACCTTGCTTCATCAGTTTAAATTTTGCGAAAACTGAATTTTTTTTTTAACCAAATTGAGTATGCTTTGGGTTTTTCCATGACCCAAATCAAATCCTTGAAATATGAGGCGGCCGAGATGGGGAGGGAATAAAAATAAAATTTTGACTATTATTGCCAATTTTTTGACCTCATTTGGTATTTTTCTATTTTTCGGCTATTTTTAAATAAAAAGAAATTTCAAAAATTCTGCAAAAATTCGAAAAATATTTTTGCTCAAAATTAATTCCTTACACTTGGCCAAGGATTCAAAGCTGATTTTCGAATTAATTGAATTTTTCTCAACTTTTAATTAATTTTTTAAAGTAAAACAGTAATAAAAAATTCGGTGTCAATACTTATGTGTTCACGTTCCAACGGAAGAGTCCATGAATTTCTTACATGCTTTTGGGAGTATGCACGGATGAAGCTCGAACTTTGTGTTGTGCGGTTGTGCATCGTACTCGTGAGGCAAACGATCGAGATGCGGGAGAGCGATTAATCTCGAAACAATAACAAAAATTCATACGGGTAAGCTTAAAAGAAATTTTAATGGACAAATGACGTCCATGTGAGAAATGATAGTACAATTAGAATTCACGGGGACTTTTCTTTCCGTCGATTCCAATAATTAGTTTGGAACCGTGAATGATAAATATAGACATTACCCACATCTGTATGTGATTAAATTTGGACCCGAACGACGTATATTTTTGTGACTAGCCATTCAATTAAAGACCTTAACATGGGAGCCACTTCATTGCCAATACACTCAACTGTGCCAAAAGCTGTGAAATTGAAGGAACTGAGCCAGAAGAGAAAATGGTGGAAGAAGAAATCATGGCCTCAAACAGATGATGACGTTTAGCTAATGTTTGCCCTCATAGATGCGAAAGTAGGTTCCATGGTTCTTAAGATGGAGAGGATCATCAAGCGTCAATTTTTTGGTGTGAAAGAAAGATAAAGAAATTGGATTTGTCTCGTGGGAAGTTTCACAGAGATCCCTCTCCTACCTATTCTTTTTCCCTATTGAATGTCATAGCAGATATTGTTTAGGTGATTAAACTTGGTGTAGTGATATAAATACTCGTAAAGACTTGCTTCTTTTTAATTGGCAATGCAGCAGCTGTCTAAGAATTATGTTTGCGGAGTATGGTTGGCAATGGAAGTGCACCGGTGGCTATTACTTGAAATTTTGACGAAATTATGGGGATTAAGGGAGAGAGGCAATGTCCCAACAGGTTGACCTTTTATTTGTAGTGATGAGGAACATGTTCAATTAAAAACATGTCAATGTCTTGCCATGCCTTTCTTAAATCTTCACTTTGAGCCGTTTCCTCTTTGCATAGCTAACTAATGTGACTGTTGATCTCTAAAGATAATTTGTTTAGTTAGAAAAATCAACATTGCTTCTTGAAATAATCATACCGGACTGTTACCAAGTCCAAGTTAACCCATCAAAAAGAAAAACATAGAAAACGGTACATTGACAGCTTACCATTGCAATTGTTGTAATTAATTGGTAGTGTGTCACCTTGGCTTTCATGACCATATCTTTTTCTTGCGTTTGCCCGATCATCTTCTCATCCATGATTTATCAGCACTTTTATTTTATTTTTATTTTTTTGTGTGAACAGATTATTATGGACGAAAAGTTATGATTAGAGAAACTGAAGTGCTTAATTAAATTTAAGGTGACTATTCTGCTTACCCAACGTAGGTGACATGATCCGCAAACAAACATGGCACCCACCACCGAGCACATATTCCTTCTTTGATAAATATGAATCAATCAGAAAGCATTGTCAAAGATCTATGGATTGCAAGAAAATCATGCAAAAGAAGAATGGAGAATGAAACAATTTTTTTCAATAAAAATTGCTAGAGCAAATTAATCAATGGGCAAAAGAAATGACCCACGTTACATCAATAAAATTCTCAAAAAGGAACAGCCGCCAGATCAACAAAAATATGGCCGCACTTGTTCTCACACTGTTGCATAGGACTTGCTCTCAAGCCGTTACATGGGATGACTATCGACAACAAAATATCTTTCCAAGTTTCATAGAACATCTAGGTAATACCTAAGGAGGGCATAACTATCAAACAATTTGCGCCTACCCTTTGTACAGCCCTATTAGACCTTCCTCCTCCCTAATGGCTGGACTTATAGTTAACCGATCCTACAAGAGAAGTAGAACAATATTTAGTTTTGAAAAGCTCATATGGCATTATAAGACCATAAGAATTAAAATAGATAACCATATGCATACAAAAACAATGAAAAGCAAAAGCAAACAAAGACATTGATGCACACAGAATGGAAGCATAAAGTTTGGATACCTTTAGGACTTCAAAAGGTATACACAAGAGTGCTAGCAATGTCGACAATTACACTGGCAAAGGCAACTAGAGATCCAAGATAGGGACAATGATTCAAACTATCAATTGAACATTGAGACCCTCGTTCTGTTTTCACTGTTCTTGTGTAGATGTCATTACTCGTTTGACACACTCAAATGTTCCAAGTTCATTTGCCTGGGTAGGAACGATGCAGAGCATATTGATTGTATTGCTAGCCCAAAGTCCCAACCATTCAGTATAACACAGGCAACATCAAACACCTACTTTCACTTCAAATAAGAAAAATTGCAACCTATTACAACGACCATGCGTTCCTAGATAGAGCCGGTAGAAACATACATCTATCAAACAAATTACCCTAAGTCATGCCGACTATTAACTCAATTAGTACCACAAACAACTAAAAATGATCCTAATTCAAACAGAAAACACACGTGTCCACACAATTGAACATCTTCACCAATAAAAGTCATAGCGTCGGAAGAAATTGGGAGTACGTTTTTATAGACATTCATGGCACATAAATATCAGATTCTAGGCATTAGTTAATAAAGAAGGCAACTCTCCAACAGACAAAAGGAAGCATATAAGAATACGCGTTACTTTAGATCTAATAAGGCATGGAACACTTATGTTGATGGCCAATATATCACGATACACATGAGTTATTTCAAATCTAACATTAAAAAAAAAAAACAAGACACCCCAATTTCATAGATTGAAAGTCAACCAAAAATGGCATCCGAAACCATTTATCGAAAAAGAAAGTTTCATATACATCCTTACCTTTCGAATGCGAGCACACACTAGAGGATAAATGGCTTTGTGTTCCCTAGTGAGTACATTGGTCTTCACAAAACTCTCACCATCTTTTGAGGAGCGAGCTAACACGATTTTGCATCCCACTGTTAGTAATGGAAACCTACAAGACGTACAGAGACTTAATCCACAATCCAACATTGCTCTAACATAATTAAAGCATAACAATAAAATTTACCGAAAACAAAAACCTAAGTTTCCGTAGACTAGAGGAATTTACTAGAGGGGTACATGGATGGCGAAGGCGAGGGATGGGGAAGGAGAGATGAGTGGCGATTTGGTGCTGGCCGTTCAGCTTTCGTCGAACAAGAGCTCTCTCTGCTAGGTTGTGAATCGATTTGGGAGGAGAGGTGAGACAGGGAAGGAAGAGCAAAGCTAGGTCTTCTCGAGTCACGAGTTGGGAGGGACGGTGACGGAGAAGGAGAGATGAGTGGGGATTTGGCGATGGTCGAGTTGACGATGTGTTTCATTAGACTAGGGGCCTGCATGACAACGATTCTGGTTCTTTGATTCTGTTCCCGGAACAGTAAAAATGAGAATCCTGTTTGGTAACGTAAAATAGTTTTAATTCTGATTCTTATTTTTACTGTTCACGGAATACTTTTAGTGCAAAAGAAAGAACCAAAAAAAGTTGGTTTTTGTGAGAAAAACCACTTTTCATAAACTCTCCTCTGCAATTAAAAACACAAGACCAAACGCCTCCTCTTTCTCACTTCTCTCGACACTTCTCTCGACAAAACATCAGAGTCCCTTGTCCGCCGCTCCTGATCTTCTCCTCCGCTCTTGGCTCTCACTTTCGCTTCCCTGTCCGCCGCCCTGCGCTTCGCCTCCGCTCCTGCGCTTCGCCTCCGCTCCTGAGCTTCGCCGCCGCCATCCGCCTCTTCGTAGCACGATTCCGGTGAGTTCGCACAACCCTGTTTTCCTCGTCTCCTCGTCGAGCTTGAGTTTGCGCCCCTGTTTTTTCTCATCTGCTTGTATGGCGAGCGTCACCCTTGCCGATCTGGGTGCAGACAGCCCTAATCGGGCACGAGTGGCATCGCACTCGCCAATTTGGGCGAGGGCTGCCCTAATCGGGCATGGGCGTTGGAGTTGCTTTGCTTCATGTAAAATATAGATCCTTGCTCATATGATTTAGCACCTTATCTGTTTATACTGTTGGCGTTGGAGTTGCTTTGCTTCAGTATTTGTTGTGGGTTATGTGCGGTTCGCCCGATTTTGGTTTCTGTTGCTTAATACTTTTCACGGTTCCTCAGGATCAAGCTCCAGTTGGCCTCTTCCTTATAGAAGATATAGTGTGCTCTGGTCATACAGTGTATGTTTTGTTAATAGCTCACAAAACTATTCAAAGTGGTCTGCATTGAATATAGCCAAGCATGTCTTGAATGGGTCAAAGGAATAATTAAGCAGAGAAACTCTCAGGATCTGGTCGGTGTGTCCTGTGGTCCTCACACAAAGGTGTAAACGTACGACTCTTGCTCGTGTCTTGCCTGACCCAAGAATCGTATTGCAATTTGATCAACCCGGCTAGTGAAAAAGTAGGAAACTTTAAATGACAATTGCATGTTATAATTGCTCTCAAGATCTCTCCCTCTCCAGCCATTGTGTTTGCCACATTCTTAAAAGCAGTATCTGTCCTTACCATGTCAAGATAACATATAAATCTAGAGTGCATCACAAATATAAGCAGAGATTAGATGTTTCAATGCACATATGATTGCCCTCAGCTAGCATATTGCCAAATTTTTTTTTGGTAAAGGTATCAAAGTTTTAATCGAATCACATTATTGTTCCAAGTAGTACGTGTCCATTGCAACTCAGAATCCCAATTAGCAAGCCTCTATTTATCCCACGTTTCTAATAACTTTTCCTCCAGATTTCCTCAGCTATTTACACTCCATAATTAAGTGATTCCTCGATTCAACATCAGCTCCATAAAGCATACAGTCATCATTGACAGCAACATCTTTATCCTATCCTTAGTGGACAGCTTATGCAAAATAGCAAGCCGACAAATGAAGCTATGTTTAGAATATATGGGGTAAAGTGAATCAATTTATGCCAAATACCTGCTTGCTCTAGCTGTAGCACAACTCCATGCACTGTATATGAGAATTGCTTTGAAGGAGTTGCCTTCCATATCACCATTTCTGCTTGCCCTTCATTTGGAGAAAGAACTCCGCACAATGCTAACTGAATCAATAGCATATCAGCTAATCTAGCAGCTTCCCAATCCACCTTCCTGCTACTATAGCTTGTAGATAGAAGCTGAGAGAATGGATAACTCTATTAGAGAATCGATCAATCAACTATTATTATTATTATTATTATTATCATTATTATTATTCAGGGTTAAGGTTCATGTTTAAAGCTTTGATTTAA
>JAGVVM010006474.1:0-19443 GCA_019149425.1 Psidium friedrichsthalianum
CCGTCGTCAAACAAGGTAATCACCATTGTCAAGTTTGGAGGTCTGCAACTGTGATGGATTGCTGCCTCGTTGTTATTTCTTTGAATTGATGTGTGCGTTTTATCCCTTGAGTGATTCTGAATCTGTTCGTACTTAATTTTGGCATCGATTGTGCGTGAGAACCCTTGATTCAAAACCTCCCACCTTCGTCGGACTGTCGTGATCAGGCCAGCTTAATCTGGCAACTTAGAGCTTAATCAGAGTTCGAGGTAAGTCTCCTCACCTCTTTGTTGTGCTCACTTGTAATTCTATTGCATAGTTATGCTCTGAATTATGCGATTGGACCGCCATGGGTGCTCACTGTAAATGCTTCGATTACTGAATTTCAACCGATAGATCTATTCAAGTCTCGGGTATATTGGCTTGGAGTCGATGAGGAGTCGATTAGGGCTGGAAACAGTCTGATCGGTGTAGGTCTCGCCGTTGGATCGTCTCTGACGAGCCTTGGCCATTCATCCAGGGTCAGCCTGAGGAAGAAGACAAAGCCAGGTCAGCGAGTTGACTCGGTCAACGTCCGACATGGCACTGACGTGTCGGCACACGTCATACGCCACGTTGGTTTGTTGACTCGGTCAGAAGTTGACATGTGCGCCGCGTTAGCTCGTTATTTAGAATAGATTATGTGAATAATAGGTTTGATCACACGGTCTAGGTTAATCCACGTGTCAGAATCTTAAGTTTTCTGAAAATAAAAACTCTAATTTTCTAAATAATAAAGCAAATGGTGGAGATTGGGTCGCGGTATTAATCAGAGCCATAGGTTTTTGTATGAGGGATGGAGGATCAGGATAGGGACACGTGGCGAGTCCTAGACTGTAGGATTAGGAGCAGGCGGGAAAATAGAAAAATAGAATAAAAATCTAAAAAAAAATTCAAAAATTCAAAAAATAAATTGCCGAAACTACGTCATTTTGAATCAGGTCTAGAATAGTGGGCCTCGGGTTGAGTCAGCCTAGTGGGCCGGGTCCATCTGACCCGGTCCGTATAACAATAAAAATAAATAAATAAATACTAAATAAAATAAATAAAAATAACAAAAAATTCAAAAAAATATTATATATATAAGTCAATTCGACGTCGTTTTGGTTTTAGATAGAATTCGGGTCAACCCGACCCGGTCCGTGGAATTAAATAAATAAAATAAAAAAAAGACCAAAAAATAAAATAATAACAAAAAAATCAGAAAATATGGAAAAATCATAAAATAAATTAGAAAAATTTTAGAAAAGTAAAAAAATTAGGAATAATTTGAAAAAAAAAATTAAAAATAATAATAATAATAATAATAATGGGAAAATAAATCCATAAAAATCATAAATTTTTTAGAAAACATAAAAGAATGTCAAAAAATAAGTAAATGAAAAATATAATAAAAAAATAAAAAATAAAAAAATTCAAAAAAAATGTTAAGAGATCAGATAATTTCAGGAAAAATAAAAAAATAATAAATAAATGAAGATAAAAAATAAAAAATAATAATAATAAAAATACAAAAATTCCAAAAGAATTCTCAGAAAGTAGGAAAAATCCTGGAAAAGATCGAAAAATCCCAAAATACCCCAAAAAATAGAAAAGTTCTTAAAAATCATAAAAACCTCAAAAAGAAAATTAGAAAATTTCAGGAAAATTCAAAAAAAAATTAAAAAAAAATCAGAAAAATTCCCAAAAAATTCTGAAAATTAAAAAAAAAACCATGCTTAATTAGTCTGATCCCTTTTCATATTTTTGACCTCCCGAGCCTTAGGAAATTATCATTTTACCCTTCTAACCAACTTGACCCAGATTTTTCCAAATCACCCCTGACCTTAGTTGGCATTTCCCATAGGTTCCTGAGACTCCACTAGGATCCTACTCGGCTTGTTTTGTCTTAATGTGATTCTTTTATTCATTGATTGCGCAATCATTTCTTATGGTTGTGATTGATAGGTTAGCTCCCCCACTCGTTTGAACCCCTTAGATCTTTAGGACTCGCCCCATCCAAAAAACACCTGCATGAATTCCTTAAGATAGAAAATCACCCAACTTAGGTACCGAAAGGGCGTCGATAGTAATATCGACGTAACTAAGTCTCCGAACCTAGATCTCTGGTTTTCGTAGAATCGAACGATCTCTCCCAATCGTTCAATATGGTTTCCAATCATACCCTCCAATAAATGATTGGTGGCGACTCCGATGACATGCACACTAATCACATGTCACTGACCATACTAAGGTCGACCTCGATTTAAAATTTTCCTGACGCGATTTGGTATGGGCCTAGGAGAGCCCGAGCTAAGCCCAGCTATCAAAAAGGCCTAGCAATCCATTAACTCCCTCAAGATCCGGAAATCTCTGGAGGGTCGCGACAGACTGGCGACAACTATGAGCGAAGAGATGAAATCACTCCATTGAAAATCAGATATGGAAGTTGGTTAACGTATCCAAAAGTCGAAAGTTTTTCAAGAAAATGTTGCTATTAGCAAAAGGAGGGCATTCTCAATATATATACAATGAGGTAAAAGGTGAGACTTGTGGAGAAAAGGTATACTCAACATGAGGGCTTTGACCATAATGAGGTGTTCTCTTATGTGGTAATGCAAACTATCTATTTGAGCGTTACTTGCCTTTATTGCTACACGGGATCTTAAGCTTGAGAAGTTAGATGTGAAAAATGATGCATCTTCATGGGGAACTGGAGGTGCGGATAACTTGAGGTAGTCAAAGCGATTTGCTATTCAAGGTAAGACAAACCATATTGGTTTGTTAAAAAAATCTTTATATAAGCCTAAATGTTCTCCGAGCTAGTAGTATTATCATTTTGATGCTTCTATGGCCGTTCAAACTATTCGAAAGTTAGCTAGATAGCTGTAGTGTAGTCTAACATTTTGAATAATGGGTCTTTCATTTCTCTATAAGTTATGTGGTGACGTCATGCTGGTAGCAACTAGGCACATATCCGATATTAATGTGCTCCAGCGGCAATTGAGTGTTTTGAGATGAAATATTTGGCTATTGCAAAAATAATATTAGGTATTGAGATTTTGGATAATAGAGCTGCATGTGTTTTTTGAGTTTACCCTATAAGATATATATCGAGAAGACTATGACGCATTTTAACATGAAGACATCAAGTTTGTGAGTAGACCTTTAGACTTGCACTTGAAACTTTTAGATAAACTATCACGGCAAGACTGAGGAGGAGGAGAAGCATATGTTTAGCATTCCTTGTTCTAGTTTTGTGGGTAGTATTACATATATCGTGGCTCACAAAAGGCCTGATTTCACGAGATGTGAGTGTTGTTAGCCGTTACATGAAGCATCTCAATAAGACTCACTTGGAGGTTATGAAGTGGGTCCTTAGATATTTACGGGGCACCACAAATGTTGGTACTTTGTATTGGAAAGATGGCAATGGTAGTGACGCCATGGGTTATTTGGATTCGGATCGTGCCATAACTTGGATGAGTATAGATTTTTAGCAAGGTATGTATTTATTATATCAGGTGGTGTAGTGAGTTGGAAGGCATCCTTACCTTCGCTGCGACAGAGGCAAAAGACATGGAATTCATTTTTACGGTGAAGGCTAAGGGATTTACTTTCAAACTTTGAGTTGGAGAAGAAAAGTGTTCCCATATGACCGGAACATTTCGTTCTCTGTACACTCTTACTCATTATTTTAGGGAATACACGCGTTCTTGACTAATTCAGAATAGGAATAATGGTAAAAGTCGACAAATTATAACGTCAATTGATTATGAAATAATAGTTAGTGTACTTCCTTGATACATGGTAGGTATCATTTCTTTGCTCAACGCCAATAGTTTTTTTTTTTTTCAATCATCATTCCCCTTTTTGCAAACTTAAGGGAAATCGTTTCATTGTAAGAGTTCTTTAAATGGTACACACTACACACCTTCGTCTTTCCATTCGAATAGAAATTTATATTGTTATCATTGTTATGAATTCCCTTGTAATGATATTTTAAAGCATAAATTTGTGTTTCAGTAATTTGTCGTATAAAGATTTGCAAAAAAAATTAAATATCGAACCACGTTTTCATTCAACAACTTAAACTTCTTGTATAGTTACCAGTACTGTCACAAAATCTCGTATAGTATCAGAACAAGACGTCCTATGTTCAAATTTTTGCATGCTCCTTAAAACCCTCATTATTGTCTTTTAAATTACATATTTTCACTCTTTAGGCATATGCTAAAGTTCAGCCTACACGTGAGAGGTATATTTGCTTACTTAACGGTTAGCTAGGGTTTAACAAAATCTCACAAGATCAATCAAACGCTCGAGCACCCTAAAAAAAGGGCGATGGGTCAGATCAGATCTTCTTTAGCTACATGTAAGCAGACAAGATATGACGCAATCAAGCAATAATCTGGGAGAGACGTGACCAAAATGAAGACTGATGATTTGCGCTGAGAGTCGTATTGGAGTCATTAATTTTTTCCAATTGTGGGTGCTCCTGAAAACAATGTCCAGCTCCAATACAAAACTTGCGGTTGAACCTCGATGCGACCTTCCTCAAACATTTACCATCACAGTCGGTAGCACCTGCGCGCCTAATCGACATAAACCACATAGAGAACAAATTATGTCCCGCATGCATGATTAATTATTCACTTGACAAATTGTTTATGTCAAATTGATTATTGAATCCAAATTTGTTTACTTCTAACTTTGAGATTTCATCAATTGTAATCAATTCACTTTTTACTAGTACCCGATAAAAAAACTAGTTAGACTATTAGCTTGCGCATGATTAGCATTTTGATTTTATGTGGTTTGTACTATGCATGCCGAAGTTGACTATGATGACAAATGTAACCTCTTGTAACATACATCTGGATATATCACCAAAATGATTGCGTTAGTAGTAACTAAGGGAGTTACTTGTCATTGTATGCGATCACAAGTTTAATTTACATTGACTTAATTGTGTTACTAACTTAGTTGTTATATATTTTGTGTGGAGAGATTTCTCAATCATTAGTATTTTGGTGAAATAATAAGGATTAATTCATCAATTTTAGACCTCGGAATCATGAGTGTGCACAGTATTTATGGCTGCATCCGGACATTTCGTAAGAGGAGCTCAAATTTTATGATAACAGGCAACTGATATGGCTAACGTCGGCAGTCGTTTCCCTCGTGTTAAGTAATCAAAACAAGGATCTCAAATCATTGCAACTCCATCGGATTCTCACCTAGTCTAGGGTAGTTTTAGCCGAGAGCCATACACGTGGTCACTTTACGTACCACTGGCTCCACACATGGTTAGCCAGTAATACTAGGACACGTGTCCGTACGCGCCTGTTTCTTCACGTCTAAGGATTTAAGGTCAAAAAGACCTTCTCCGGTGGACCATATTGCCTTATGTCACCCTGCATGTCCTTTCAGAAAAAGTAATTTCGACACTCGTGCCCCACCAGTAGTGCCCAATGACTCACGAACCATCCCTGTACACAAAACCAAACATTGCTCTGCCGAAAATGCCCTTGTCCTTCATTCGCCATGCCCCAGCGTGGGGCCCACCTCCTCCCCTTCCTCCCTCCATAAATACCACCCTTCGACGCTGCAATTCTTCCCTGTTCCTCCTCCTCCCTCCCTCCCTCCCTATAATTCAGTTTCTCCGATCATGTTGGCCGCGATGCCGACCAGTTTCCCATTCGGTCCGATGCCCGACAATCCTTTCCAATCCTTCGATACTGACTTTGCGCCGTGGGATTGCATCGACAATCCCTTCGATGTAATCCAGTTCCCGAAACCCGTCATTTCGACTTCTGCATCGGATGACTCGAACCCTGACCAAGTCAACTGCCCTTCGAACTCAAGTAACTCCTGCGGAAAGAAACGGAAGGGCGATGAGGCCGTGGACGAGAGAAAGCGACGGCGGATGATTTCGAATAGGGAATCGGCTAGGCGGTCTCGCATGCGCAAGCAGAAGCATCTCGAAAACCTGAGAAACCAAGTGAATCGGCTGAAACTCGAGAATCGGGAGCTCTCGATCCAACTCCGGCTCGTCCTGTACCACTGCTACCAGTTGCGGAGGAGTAACGACCTACTCTGGGCCGAGCAGTCGATGCTCCGGCATAAACTATCAAGCATGCAACAAATTTTATTGTTACAGCAACTCCAGCAGCGGCCAAACACTACTGCATGGCCATGCAACAGCAATGCTATAATTGAGACGAGCGAACTAACTTCATCGTTAACTGCATAACTACATAAGTCACGAGGAATAACTACCCGGAATCTTAAAATTGGCCTAGAGTGTCCCCCCTCTCTCTCTCTCTCGCTCGCTCGCGCTCTCTCTCTCTCTCGCTCGCTCGCGCTCTCTCTCTCTCTCTCAAACCAATTTGTGTTGGCGGTTTGTGGGTAATTCTTGGAAAAAGGCTGTTTTGATAAAGCCAGAGCCATTATTGTGTATATATTTTTCTATCAGCGTTTGCCTTTATTAAAGATCTTCTGTCATTTCGATCTTGCTTTGGCGTTTTAAGTGCGTTAGCCTTTTTATTATTAATATTTTAATTTATTCTTGTGCAAGAATATTAAAATGACGTTAGTTCAAACTTCACTTTCACCCACGATTTATTTATTTATTTATTTATTAAAATATGATGCTCTGGCATGTATGTCAAAATGCAAAGTGAGATCAGGACATGGGATCACTCTAGCAGTCCCCACATTGATTTGGCCAACTATTGCCATGACAACCTTAAAGTTAGAGGAACGTCAATATAAGACGACTGACATAAGATTCCCTCATGCGATTATATTTCAATTATGCAACAACGGAGAGCACCCTCCCGCAACATGTCTGAATCCACTAAGGTAATTGCGAAGCAAATCTTTTGTTTTAGTGCACTATAGCTGTGAAAATCCCGAAATTTCTCACTTTTGAAATAAATAGAAATAAAATAATATTTCTTGACTTGTTCTTTAAGTCATCTAGAAGTTTTTAGAAGAAACTAAAACGTTTCTTAATAAAAAATGAATCTTAAAGTTTTTTGAAGAAGCTAATCCTTTTGGCTTGTCAAGAAAGCTATCTTGTAACTTCTTGAGAAGCTATTTCTAAGTTTCTTTGGTAACTTCTCGAGGAAGTTACTCTAAGCTTTTCAAGGAAGTCACCAGCTTACTTGGTTAAGGAGTTTTCTTAGATGCTAGTTATAAAGGAAAACATCGAAAACCGATGGCAAGGAAATTGTCGAATGGACAAGACAACGAACCAATCGACGAGGGACTAGGCAAGGATGAGACAGGCCGGGGCGAGAATCACCGACCACACCTGGCTAAGCTCGACCAATGCTAGGTGTACACCCAACAAGGGTTGATTGCGCCCAGCCGGTGTGGTGCCGGGACGACCCAGCCCAGTTGGCCGACACCAACTGTGAAATCCTGAGTTTCGATCCCTTTTTCCGGAATTTGAATACAGAATGGTTATTTCACGGAGGCGCTATAAATGAATCTCACTTGGAGCTGGCCACTCTGAGATGACTAACCAAAGGGGAAAGGCTAACTAGGAATATAAGCATGTGGACCAAATGGTCGATACGTGTGACTCCTAAAAGCCACCCGTTAGTCTGAGAATTTATTTAAAGTTGTCATCTTATGAATGAGGCCGCTAATTGAGTTCCGAAATAGGATAATCGACTCTCATGAGTGTCACAGTTGTGAATTTGGACCTTGCCTAGAAAGGCGAAAAATGGGCAAATAGACTCGGAATAACCATGAAAAATGCAAAATAGAAATTCCTATCTTGCCCCTGGTTTGAGCTAGAATCATCGGATGAGGGTACGAGTATTTTTTTAGAGAGGCTAGAAAAATTTTACGACGAATCCTGGAGTTATTTTCCGATCGCGATTGAGCCAAATCAGCACCGAGTAACCCTTATCGTCCTGAAATTTCATGATTTCGAGAAATATCTCGTCAGACATCTTTTGACAATTGACCATCTTTGACCCAAAATTATTAATGTCGCAAGCGTTTATCAGTCTAAATTCACTGATATCCAAGAATCAATCAATTCGTTCAAGCTTTAGGTTGCTTTCGATGAAAAGTAATTTTTCAATAATGGACCCTAGGGATAATATTGCTCTCTCTCTCTCTTTCTTCCATTATTATCATTAGAACACTCTCTCTCCTCTCTCTCTCTAGAATTTTCGGATTTCTCTCTCCCCTACTGAATTCCAATTTTCTGCTACCAACTTTGATCTGCCGCCGATTGAAAGCCGACCGTTGGATTTTCGTGATTTTGGATATGTTGTACTCCTATCCGAGGTCAGTTCATAAAACTTTGAATCACTCCGATCCGAGATCATTTGACCTTCCAAATCTGCTTCGCCGTGTCAATCGACGAACTAGTCTTTTGATACCCGAATTTCATATAGGGCTCATATTAAATATGTTGACCCCAGCGACCCCTAGAGCTTATTATCATGTGAAAATATTGATTTTCAGCTTGAGAACCACCCCATTCAGCCCTTGATCAGCCCCGGTTCAAATTAAATCCGCCGGAATCCGCCGTTGTCATCGTTGCCGCGGTTTCGCCGCATCCTCAGCCTTGTTTTTGACTTCATTTAGGTAAGCTCAACCTCTATACTTCGCTCATGAGTTAGACTTGCCATGGATTAGCTCTAGGGATCGATCGTGGTAAATCGGTTTAGGAAAATTGACCGTAATCGCGTATTCTAATGGACATAAATTTTTGTGGACTGTACATGGGCTGTGGATTGATTAAATGTTGCTTTTCTATGCTTGAATAATGCTATATGGTGGTGGTGTGGTGTGGGTCCCGCGAGGTTCGAGTACCGAAAAATGGCTTTTCGGGAAATTTAAGCGAAAACAAACGGGCAAATAGTGTTCTGAAATTACTTTTCATGACCCACGAACATTGTTCACGTGTGTTGTCCAATTTGATTTTGGTTTAAAAACGACAAGTTTTATGGGTCTCCCGTATAGTTCGGGTACCGAAAAATAGGTTAATAGAACATTTTATGCTAAAACCGGGCCCGAGCAATCTTTTATGTTACTATTCCAAATATTTGGGGGCCCGTGTTCGTGTTAAAAAAAATATTTTTGAAGACATTCTGTGAATACTTGAAAAATAATTATTTGGATCATTTTGGGTACCACAGTAGAAATTGAGTATTTTTCAACAAAATTGTACACGTGAAACGGATGGATTGGTTTGGCCATTATATGTCGTCCATGTGAATTGAATATTTGGACTCGTATTTGAAATATGTCTAACGTACTTGACCGGTGATTGTTTTTGTCCAAATGAAATATGGACTCGTATTCGCGTGTGAAACGTAGCCATGGAGGATGGCCCTGAGGTGCCTATATGACACGGTCGAGGATGGCCCCTGAGGTCCTATATAACACAGGGAATTAGAGAGATAAATGGGGCCGACCTGAGGTGCCTATATCACAAAGGGTCGAGGCACAGTACGCCTGAAGCGTTTGACGCGGGGTAGTGGGTGATAAGGTATCAACTTAAGGCATCCCACACGCGGGTTGAGGCATGGCTTGAGGCATCCACGACGCGGGTCGGACCTGATGCACCTATATGACACAGGTCAAATTGGCTACTAATTCGAGGCTCGTGATTGAGCATGCATGCATGAGTGATTGCTATAATTGTCTTGGATTGGACGTGGTTTCAAATTGAAAGTTTAATTGATGTTATTGACCCCTTAAATGATGGTGTTATCTGAGTTTTTGTGTGGTCATGGATTGGACTGTTATAAATGCTTTATATGTTTGGCACTCTGTGGCGACTTTTTTTTAAATTGAAAGATCTTTGGGTGATGAATTTGGCCTAGTGATTTTTGAGTGCCTGAGTTAGACCTGAGAGTTTTGCTCTAGGTTTGTTTGGCGTCCTGAGGAGGAGATTAGGGGTTAGCTTGTTTGAGATTTGTTCTCATAGGTGATTGCCCTATTTTTTTTTGCAGATTCCAAGCCCCAAAATGAATGCCATACCTGTGAGGCAAGGTATCCCGCGCGATATTGATGTTGAGAAACGAAGGTACCTTGACCCTCAAAGGTAGAGGTGGTGTGTTTGTGAGACCTAAAGAGCGTGGTTTGAAATAGACGTTGGAATACCGCAGTGGCGCCCCATATCTATATTGCATGGATGTACGAGAGTGGCGAGGTGTTTCATGGACCGCTTCAGGGATACGAAGTTCCGATAGAGTATCTGGTACCTTTGGACCTAGCTAGAGAGGAGCAGACTATAAGTGAGGCGTCTGAGGCGAAGGAGGAGTAAGATGGACGTTCCCAAGGCAGTGCTTCCATGGATCTCGAGAGTTCTCTTGAGACCAGCCAAGTAGTAGTCCCTCGTACTCCTAAGGAATCTGACCCCGAGGAACCCTCATCACCCGAGTGGAGCGGAACCCCTGATGGAGGCATGGATGACGATGAGTGACTAGGAGAGGAGTCGGGTGATTGTAGATAATCCTCTGAATAACGTAAGCTGACTGTAATCGGAGTATTTTGCCGACCTCGTTCCTTTTTGTCAAAGGTCGAGCAATGGGACTTTAGGAAGGGGCGGAGATTTTGAATCGTAAGTAATCGTCATCCAGACTATGGCTTGAAGGCTTGTAAGGGAGGAGAGAATAAAGAATTTTGAGTTGTAACTGGCCTCTGTTCTCTGTTTATGAACATATATATGAAATAAAAGTTCGAGGATATCGATCGTCCTCTCTCTCCCCTATCCCTTCTCTTTGTATGGATTTTGGGAAGAGTTCGTTCTGCTGTGGCGGGAACTCCGAGGTCGCTTGGTCACGACGAGTTCCTGGGCCGTCGTTATTGTCGACATTCGACCATACATTTACAACAAGGATGTCGCATGTCTCGTGGGTTCGGGGTGTGACATCCCCAGTTTTGGTATCAGAGTAAGGTCAGCTCGATCCAATGAGGATTTGAGACTTGGAGTGATAAGGACGATTGATATTGGGGTAGATGAACAGAGAGATTATGAGTTTTGATTTGGTTAAGAGATACTTTTGCATGATACCATTTGGCACAAGTGGTTATTAAGTGAAATGGCGGTGCTAGTGAGCCCGTGTTGTTATTGATATATAGCTGTTTGACCTGCTACTTGGATTAGTAAGCTTGCATATTGGATTTGAGTCTAGTTCCATGATGGAATTATAGCAGGTGTTGTGAGAAAGTTTTAGAAGCATGAGCGGTAGAGTGGTGAAGAGGAAGGTGCTGAAGTGCCTGATGTACAAACTAGAGCTGCTGAGGGCCCGAGAGTTGCCTGAACCGCCGAAGGTCAAAGGGCTACGAGGAATCCTCGAATGGAAGGAATTATGAGAGCCCTAAAGGAAATTGAGAGTCTGATGGGCAGACAAGCTCAGGAAGACTTGCCGAGCTTGCCCAGGCCGCTGAGGTAGCAGTGGCTGCAATGAAAGTGAATGGGGAGGTGGAAATGGAGCTCGACAGATGCATCAGGTAGTCAGCAGTTTCTGAAGCTAAAGCCGCCAAACTTCAATAGAGGTGGAGGACCCGAGGTGGCATCCAATGGATTGAGGAATTAGAAAAAAAGGTTTTCGCTTTATTAGGATGCATAACGGAAGAGAAAGTTACATTGGTGGTGCACCAGCTGTAGGTACAGCCAGAAATTGATAGAAGGCTACTCAAGGGAAAGTATTCCCTAAGAGAGTAGTATATAATTGGACAGCCTTTTGTAAGACGTTCAATGGAAAGTATTTCTCATGGGCTGCCCAAGAATGGAAAAATGGAAGAGTTTCTGCAACTTCGGCAAGGTCAGATCACTATGGATTAGTATGAAGTCGAGTTCGTAAGGTTGTCGAAATTTGCCCAATGGATGATAGAAAATCCATAAGATAAGGCTAGGAGGTTCCAGGATGGCTGAAGCCAGAACTCTGTAGTCAGTGAATCCTGACTGGTTTAAGAGATTATGGAACGAATTATGAAGGGCGTAAGAGATGGAAAGGGACATGATGGAAAGGGTCGCCGTATTTGGATCGCAGTTTGTGCTTGGCCGGGATAGTAGAATTTTGGGAAGAGGCCGATGCAGATTGATAATGGAGGTTTGTCCCTCCTGTTTGAGGAAATTTAAGGAAACCAAGCTATTCTCCCAATATAGCCTGCCGTAAGTATGGAAGGAGGCCTGCTAGAGGTTCTTGCCCAAGCGTGACTGGAACATCGCATTCGTTGATGTGAAACCTTTAGAAGCGTTATTGCATGTGGTGACCCCATTGAAAGGTACTGTGATTACTTTGTTCGGTTGTTCCGCATGCAAGTTGGTATGTGGTTATGGAGAGAAATTGATAGATTTGGTAGTTTTGCCTATGTTTGATTTTGATGTCATTATTAGAATGGTTGGCTGACGAATCACAGCCTCTGGACGACTTTGATTTAGATCAAATTGACGGGATTTTGCTGCAAAGAGAGCCTGCCGGTGAATTAGATTGGTGAAGGCGATATGATCATGAAAAGACAGGCATCTGTGGATTCCATAGGCTTAAACCCGAAATCATGTTTGATGGTCTTAGTGGCCAGAGTTGATTAATGGCCGGAGCAAAAGTATGATTAAGGTTCATAAGGAAGTAGCAAAGGCTAAGAAACCTTAGGCATGGATTCAGATGGATGGTTATGCTTGAGGCTTATAAATTCGAATATTAGTGAAGGACTGGTGGAATTGTAGAATAGTGATCTTGGATCGTCAATACCCAACTTGAGGAGGTAATTTGGTGATCGAGAGATAGATTGGACCATAAACTTAAAAAATAAAGGTTTAGGCTTGAATTGTGAGAACTCGATGGATAGTCGCTGGGACGTTTGTGACATGGGATTCTAATAATAACCCCCAACGGATATAGAGAAAACTCTTAAGAAAGACGAAATGAGGAATAAGGGGGCGTAGAGCTAGTCGGATTCTCTGAGGATGACTTTGAGGTAAATTAAATAATGACCAGAAGTGGAGTACACGAATTGAACACTGACAAGTGACCTCGAGTCATAATGACATTTGACAGGTTGGAAAAACCTAAGGTGTAAGGATTGGCATGAAAGCGAAAGGGTATAAGGAATCGTGACGACGACATGTCGATAGGCTTGAATCGGGAGCTCTGATGGATAGCCATGAGAAACATATTGTGGATATGGAATTGCGAAGGCTCGATGTTGAAAGACTATAGGCTTGAATTGTGTTAGACTTTGATAGTTTAGATAAGATCTTTACTGAGAGTTCCGGATGATTGGAAGAGACTCACAATAAGGCAAATGGTAACACTGGAATATGGGCCGATGGAATTACATGATTTTGACTTGTTATGAGTGGCAACAAAGGAAGTGTTACGTTAACTTGAAGTTTAAGTATTTAACCTTAGAAACGATGGTCGCCCATAATGTATGGACGTTGGTATTACAAATGCCCATGAAATATGTGATTTGCAAGTAGGCCAATAACGATTATGGGTTGTTGGACACGAATGGAACTTGAGTTTGGTGATTAAAGTGTCGACGTTGAATGAAGGCCTAACCCGATATAAGAATGGTGATCCGGTATGAATAACGACCAAGAAAAGTACTCTACATAAATTCTAAGTACTTGATTTTGAGATGTCAGTCGTTTATAGTAATTGGACATTTAAGTGGAGGAATTCTTAATGACAAGAAGCGGACCGTTTAAGGAAAATGAAGTGAACATTTCGTCCCCAAACAACACTAGGTGGATTGACAATAATGGGGATTGAACTTGAAGCACTCCTAGTATAATGGAATGGGTGCAAATTAAGTTGTGACCAAAAGAATCCGTAAGCATTAGTTTGATGACTACCTGAATTAAGGATTACAACTATGGGACGAGAAAGGTAGTTCCACTCAATGTGGCGTGTGCCATAACAGACGTCAACAGAGGATCAAGTTGGAGAAAGGAGTATAATGGGACCGGAATTAATCTAGTAGTTGGCTTATGCCTTTGGCTAAGGAAATGCAAGCCTGAGGTTATTCTCGAATCATGCAGCTATTAAAGTAAACGACGAAGTCCCGCATATGAGAGAATTGGCACACAGGTAGCATTGAAAAAGACAAGTCTGGGAAGAGAAGATAGTGCCTTGAACCAAAGTGGGTTGCAGAATATCATGAAAAGAAATTAGCTATTTGAGAAAAACGGAGAGTAGATAAAGCCCAAGAATTTGAGTCGCATAGTGAGATGCCCTGAATGAGAAGTGCCGAAGTGCCTTAGAGATGTTGGTGAAAGTCGAGTGTTCGTTATATGCCTATATCGTGATCGAAGAGGACCCCTGTTGTGTGATCAGGGTGGGTTTGTGATGAAACCCACACGAGCGGGTCAACAAGTGATCCTGTAGCATCGTGGTGGGTGTGAAAATTTTTCTTTGCTTGAAAGACTGAAACCAACAGGATTCCGGGCATGGCAAGCGGAATGGCATCAAGGAAGGGTTGAAATATAGCACGTCCTACGTGATAATGGACGCTCCGCTTAGTAAAGTGAGATGGGCCTAGTGGTCATAAAAGATACCATGTGGATAGGCAAAAGTGAGACCCGAACTGGACTGATGCATTAGAAGTTTTAATAACTACAGGCTAGCATTACCAATGGGGTCTATGAGTATTGGGTCGAAAAGGATCCCTTTGAATAGTTAAGACTACGGGATATGACGATTAAGGAAAAACGAATGATCAAGGTGTGCAGCAAAGGCGTGATCGAACTACACGGTTGAAGGAGGTGACAGCCATGACAATATTGCATTGATGAAAAAGAAGAAAAGGCAAATTTTGAGGACGAACTTTCTGTAAGAGGAGAAGAATTGTGACATCCTGAGTTTCGATCCCTTTTTTCGGAATTTGAATACAGAATGGTTATTTTACAGAGGCGCTATAAATGAATCTCACTTAGAGCTGGCCACTTTGAGATGACTAATCAAAGAGGAAAGGCTAACTAGGAATATAAGCACGTGGACCAAATGGTCGATACGCGTGACTCCTAAACGCCACCCGTTAGTCTGAGAATTTATTTAAAGTTACCATCTTATGAATGAGACCGCGAATTGAGTTTTGAAATAGGACAATCGACTTTCATGAGTATCATAGTTGTGAATTTGGACCTTGCCTAGAAAGGTGAAAAATGGGCAAATGGATCTCGGAATACCCAGTGAAAAAGGGCAAAATTAGAAATTCCTACCTTACCCCTGGTTTAAGCTAGAATCCATGGCATGAGGATAAGAATATTTTTAGAGAGGCTAGAAAAAAATTTTACGACGAAATCCGGAGTCATTTTCCGATCGCGATTAAGCCAAATCAGCACCGATTGAGCTCCTACTGATTCGAAAATTTCACGAATTTCGAGAAATGTCTCGTCGGTCATTTTTTGACCAATTTGACTAGTTTGACCGAAATTATTGAGGCCTAATCCCCTATCAGTCAGAAAATTCACTAATAGTCCAAAAATTGATCGATTCGTTCAGACTTACGTCGCTTTCGATGAATAGTAATCTCAATAATGCATCCTAGGGATAATATCTACTCTCCCTCCTCTCTTTTCTCTCTCTCATCAGCAGATTCTCTCCCTTTTTCTCTCTCTAAATTTCGGATTTCTCTCTCTCGCGGCCCAGTTTTCTGCTGCCAACTTCAACTGACTACCGACGGAAATCCAACCGTTGGATCATCGCGATTTTTAGGTATGTTGTAGCTCATTGTCTTGTGGTTCTTTTTCAACTTGAATCACTTCAATCTGAGGTCGTTTGGCCTTTTGAATATGCTTTGACATTTCGGTCGACGAATCTGTCTTAGATTTCTAGATTTTGAATTTTGGTTCCCGTTGATATATATCAATCCCGGCTGTCCCTAAAACCTGTATCCATGTCATAATCTTGTTTTCTAGCTTGATTTGGTCTTGTTTTAGCCTATGAACAACCCTGGTTCAAGCTAAATCCGCTGGAATCCGCCGTCGTCGTCGTTGCCGCCGGTCATCGCCACTTCTCCGCCACATCCTCGGCTGGTTTCAATTTCGTTTAGGTAAGTTCAACCTCTGGATTTTGCTCATGATGTTAGACTTGCCATGGATTAGCTCTAGGGACCGATTCGTGGTAAATCGGTTTAGGAAAATTGGCCGTAATCGGCGTATTTTGATGGACATCAATTTCTGCGGACTGTGAATGGGCTGTGGATTGATTAAATATTGCTGTCCATGCTTGAATAATGCTGTTGGTGGTGGTTGGTGTGGGTCCCGCGAGGTTTGGGTACCGAAAAATGGATTTTCGGGAAATTTAGAGTGAAAACGGGCCAAATAGTATTCTGAAATTACTGTTCACGACCCACGAACACTGTTCACGTGCTGCCCAATTTGATTTTGGTTTGAAAACGACTATTTTTGTGGGTCTCGTGTAATTCAGGTACCGAAAAATGGGTTTATAGAACATTTTATGCAAAACCAGGCCCGAGCAATATTTTACGTTACTACCCCAAATATTTGGGGGTCCGTGTTCGTGTTCAAAATAATATTTGAAGACATTCCGTGAATGTTTGAAAATAATTATTTGGATCATTTTGGGTTCTACGTGAGAAATTGGGCATTTTCAACAAAATTGTGCACGTGAAACGGATGGATTGGTTTGGCCATTATGTCGGCCATATGGATTTAATATTTGGACTGGTATTTGAAATATAGCCTAACGTACTTGGCCGGTGATTTTTGTCCAAATGAATTTAAAAGATTTTATTAGCCTGAAGGGCTAGAACGATAGATTTCGCGTGTGAAACGTAGCCATGGAGGATGGCCCTGAGGTGCCTATATGACACGGGGAATTGGAGAAATAAGTGTGCCGATCTGAGGTACCTATATGACACGGGTCGAGGATGGCCCTGAGGTGCCTATATGACACGGGGAATTGGAGAGATAAGTGTGCCGACCTGAGGTGCCTATATGACACGGGTCGAGGCACGGTGCGCCCCAAAGCGTTTGACGCGGGGTAGCTAGAGCGATAAGGTACCAACCTGAGGCGTCCCACACGCTGATTGAGGCACGGACTTGAGGCATCCACGACGCGGGTCGGACCTGATGCGCTTATATGACGCGGGTCAAATTGGCTATTAATTCGAGGCTCATGATTGACCATGCATGAGTGATTGCTATAATTGTCCTGGACTGGACGTGGTTTCAAATTGAAAGTTTAATTGCTGTTATTGAGCCCTTAACTGATTGTGTTATCTGGGTTTTGTGTAGTCCTGGATTGGACCTGTTATAAATGATTTATATGCTTGGCCACTCTGTGGCAACCTTTTTTTTTTAAACTGAACGGATCTTTGGTGATGGAATTTGGCCTAGTGATTTTGAGTGCCTGAGTTGGGACCTGAGAGTTTGGTCTAGGTTTGTTTGGTATCCTGAGGAAGAGATTAGGCGTTAGCTTGATGAGATTTGTTATCATAGGTGATTGTCCTTATTTTTTTTCAGATCCCAAGCCTCAAAATGAATGTTATACCTGTAAGGCAAGGTATCCCGTGCGATATTGATGTTAAGAAACGAAGGTACCCTGACCCTCAGGGTAGAGGTGGTGTGTTTGTGAGACTAAAGAGCACGGTTTAGGTAGACGTTGGAATATCGCAGTGGCAGCCCCATATCTATATTACATGGATGTACGAGAGTGGCGAGGAGCTTCATGGACCGCTTTAGGGATATGAAGTTCCGATAGAGTATCTAGTACCTTGGGACCCAGCTAGGAAGGAGCAAACTATAAGTGAAGCGTCTGAGGCGGAGGAGGAGTTAGATGGACGTTCCCAAGGCAGTGCTCCCATGGATCTCGAGAGTTCTTCTGGGACCAGCCAGGTAGTAGTCCCTCGTACTCCTGAGGAATCTGACCCCGAGGAACCCTCATCGCCCGAGTGGAGTGGAACCTCTAATGGAGGCACAGATGACGATGAGTGACCAATAGAGGAGTCGAGTGATTGTAGATAATCCTGTGAATAACGTACGTTGACTGTAATCGGAGTATTTTGCCGACCTCGTTCCTTTTTGTCAAAGGTCGAGCAATGGGACGTCAGGAAGGGGCGGAGATTTTGAATTGTAAGTAATTGTCATCCTAACTATGGCTTGAAGGCTTGTAAGGGAGGAGAGAGTAGAGTATTTTGAGTTGTAACTGGCCTCTGTTATCTGTTTATGAACATAATATGTGAAATAAAAGTTCAAGGATATCGATCATCTCTCTCTCCTCTATCCCTTCTCTTCGTATGGATTTTGGGTAGAGTTCGTTTCTGCTGTGGTGGGAACTCTGAGGTCGCTTGGTCACGACGAGTTCCTGGGCCGTCGATGTTGTCGACCATTCGACCATACAAGTACAACAAGGATGTCGCGTGGCTCGTGTGGTTCGTGGTGGTGACATAGATATAACTCATAACCTTTATTTAGAAATTTTTGAATATATGAATAATGAATTACTTCCTAAGTGTTATCTTGCAAATATGTTCGCCTATTGAGGTGACCTGTGTGAATTACTCTCTTCTCGTTGCAAGATGAGGGTGGATATTAAGTGTACTCCGCGGGAAGCAAAACGAAGAACGTTGTATGTACGGATTTATTGTCCCTCATCTTATCCCCTCTCAGTCATTATTTTGGGTCTTATTTAATAAGTAACGATCCTAAATATGGTAAGTGGTTGGTGAAACAGTTAGGTAAAAGTTTAAAACTGTTAACATAACTTACAAATTTAATTATATTCAGCTACGAGCTTACAAAAGTTTCTATTGTTTTTACGCATTCCAGATATTTATGGCATTACGGTTCATAATAAATATTTAGGGTCATTTTGTAAAATGTATATTAAGTGGTAGTTGCTTTGGCTGCTTTGATAAATTAGTGTTGTAGGGAAACCTTTTTACAGAGTGGAAGTAAAGGAATTTCAATAGCTAAGGCGGTTTTCCAGCAGAAACTTGATAGTGTTGTTAAAAAATCTATTAGCGAGGTATTTTTTTTTTTTTGTATCGAAGTGTGTCCGGACCACTTTCCTGAAAAATGGATCGGCACGACCGTGCAACTAATCCTCCGGGAGTGATAGCGCAGCATCCCAGCCAATCCACACAAAACCCTCCACTTACCTCACCGACACCCAGTGAGGTTTGAACCCAGGACCGTCGAGTCGTAAAAGGACCAGAGGCGCAAGACGCAGCTGGGTCCACCGATGGGTGGGTTATGAGCGAGATAGTTATAATCATGATAGATATTACAAAAGATATACGCTGTCATCCGCTAACAACTAACCCGACACTTGTTGGAGTGAATAAAACAGGGGAAATGGGATGAAAAAAATCCGCACAACATCAGACTTATTTTGGTTTGGACGGCTATAAAATTGGGTTTTAAGTGGATTTTTGTTCAATAATTTAAACACCCAAGACAGATGGAGGGGTGTCGCACCATAATGGCGG
>JAGVVM010006475.1:0-16650 GCA_019149425.1 Psidium friedrichsthalianum
TACCATTAATAGCCCCAATACAATCCTGACACGAAAATGATAATATTATTATATAATCGAACTATATGTTTAGATCTACATTTACATTGTATAAGCGAAACGTACCTTAAAATATGGATAAAATCTTCGATTGTTTCTGATTTTCTCTGGAACTTCCGTAAATTGCCGATCAGACGGTTGGATCAAATATTTTCCCATTGCACATACTTTACCTAATACTAAGTTAAAGTACCTACTTATCGTTTCCCCGGAACGTTGAAAACGCTCTTGTACTAACCTATTACCCACACCATGTCCTAAAATAAGAAGAAATATTCCAAGCATTTCTATCACATCAATATTCCTACTTCCTTTCAAACCATAGGTTGTTACCAAGTCATGCATTAAACTATTAAATACAATCCTATCCATTCTAAACATTTGATAGCACCTTATTGGATTAGTATCTTCGCTCATCAACTCTTGTATCCATTCATTTCCTGTAAATGAAGATGTCATACATGGCTCTTTGTAACTATATATTGCCTGATAAGCTATTGCAGCCTGAGCGACTCCCACAATTTGCCAATATTCTTCTTCCTCTTTGTCATTATTTTCCGCTTCAGGAGAATCATCCATAACTGGTTAAAGTGACAAAAAATGTAGAGTTACAATCAGAAAATAGATTAATAATCTAAATCATCCATAAATATATATATATATATATATGCAAACTCCACCCAATCAAAAGAATATCAATTGAAAACAAGTCTCACATTAAAACATAATAGGAATAGAGTTCATACATGATGCAAATAGAGTGCAAACCATACCAACTGAAAATAGGTCTCACATTACAACAATATAACATATGAAAGAGTTCAAACAAGTAGCTAACATCCTACTGACGCATATTATGCTCTTCCAACTTAAACTTGAGCCACTCGACTTTTTCTTCATCTCCATCCAAGTTCATGAAGATTTGCCGGTTGTCCTTCTTTTCAGCAAAGTGTGAGAGTGCAAAAAAGTATAAGTTTCGGTCTTGCTTAATCTCAGGTATGGCTTTCAATGTTTGCATAATTTCCTTAAAAGGATCAAACTCCTTGGAAGAGATGATACGCTGCTCCTGCTCTCAACAGCTGAACAAAGTCTATCAATTTGCGATGCTAACTTAGCAGGTCCACTCAATTTTTTTCCTTTCTTTCCTCCAGCTTCCTTGTGCGCTGCTCTTTTGTGGCTCTTACTTGAACTTGGCTGAACAATATCTTCACCTGCATTACCCTCTAAATTACCACTAGTAGATCCTGCACCATCACCCATATCTGCTTCTCCCTCCTCCATGTTCTCATTATTAATTAAACCTTGTGCAGGATTCCACGTGACACTTCCAGTCGCAACCATACCCTGAACATTCTATCCAATAAAACTTCAAGATCCGGATGGATGCCTTTCGTTCGAAAAACCTTCAACTTATGATCCTCCTATTATAATAAAACATGTTTGTGAGTTGTATCATAAAAGTTGAACTTAGAAAAAAGTAACAGAATAAGGGATACACACCTTAATTTTCCTCTCCCACCATTCATCATCTGCATCAATGGTCTTCTTCCTTGCATCCCATCCTAGTCCTGTTTCATTTAAAAGCAATTTCCTCCATTTTTTGTATTCTTCCTTAAGATTATCCCACTTACTTTTCATTTGATTTTTATCATATCTTTTGCCCCTCAGCTCCTCAAACTTGTTAATTATGACTGTCCATCCGATTTTTTGTTGCTTGCAGGACGATTGCCCATTTCAATTTGTTCAATGCACAACTTGCAAAAAATTTCTACATCTTCTTGGCCCCAATATGCCTTTTCGTTTGATGAACTTGCCATCTTCCAGTAAAATGAAGACATTTGAGAGATGTAAACAAATTAGATTAACTGAGGAACAACAGCCCATAGCCCAAAAGTATGTCATCATTGGAAAAACAAGAAGCAAGTATGAATAGAAATGGGGTTGCCTAATATAGCTTATCCAATCAAACATTGGAAAAACGAGAATTGGAGAATATTATCTTCACATAAGAACAGAAACAGATCCATGAATTGCCAGGAGAACACAAGCACAACAGGCAAAAAAGAACTCACTCCATAAGCAAGTCAACAGGGAAAAATGCAGATGAGGTGCCATAGTAAAAGCCAAGTTTAGCATGCCCAGAATGCTAATTGCCAATCCAGTAAAATGAAGACACAGTAAAACCCAATTGCCAATCCCAATTGCTCTCTCTCTTTCGGAAGAGGCAGAGAGAAGAAGAAGAAGATCTCAATTGCCGATCCCGATTACTTTCTCTCGAGGTGCCACAGTAAAACACAAACTAATTACACCATTTATAGAAGAAAAATGCAGACGAAGACGATGGAAATGGAAGTCAAGTGGGGAGGGTGTACCAAATTCACCGAAGATACGAGTCGAAGGAGAGAGTCGATCCCTTGCCGAACCAAATTCGTTGAACCGAGCAGTGTCTTCACCGGCGAGCACACGCGCTTGGAGGCGAGCTTCGAGATTCTAGACGGCAAGCACACAGCGTGCCAAGAGCAGCTTGAGAGCTTCTGCAAGACCAAATCTTTTCCCTCTGCTGATCACAAACGATCTCTTGGCTTTAACGAACGAACGAAATGAATCCAAGCCTAACACAGAATCTGCAAACATGGGCGAGAGTCGTGGGGAGGGCAGAATCAGAATCGCATTCGTATAGTAGAACCAAGAAAAAGGTGGAGAGAGTGAAAAAAAATTCTCACGAACCCTGCCAAAAAAAAGGAATCACTGCAAACACCAAATTTAACCCAATCTCTCATGATGACAAACGAATAAAATCCGACACAAACTGTCGAGGTAAAATTAATCAACATCCCCCAACATGCCGAGGACAATTTTTCTTTCTCAGGAGAATACGATGCCCCTCCACAACAACATGTTTGATGACCACGCTCTCTCAGTGTCAGACTCAGACATCACTAAAGCTCAAACTCATCCTCATACCAACTCAAGGCGTGCATTTGGTGGATTCCCAATAGGAAGCCGAAATGGACAAAATGAGTGCACTTGAACGACTTGACTTGGATTAGCATCACAGGAAACGCACGCCACCTCTTTGTCCAGAACCCAAATTCACACTTGTCCTATACTAGTTTACGCATGGTGGGGGCCCAGATTTCCCTCAGATCTTCTCCTCCTAATCGGCGTCCCCATGAATACTCTCAACGTTAAAACAAGAACCAGAGAAGAAGGGAAAAAAGTAAAAAACAAAGGAGGGGAGGCTCACCTCGTCACCTTCCATTGAAGAGAGAAGGAGATGCTGACGTGAAGGAGCAAAGCCGTGGGATTGGACAGTGGATTGCAGCCAGAGAGGGAAAGCAGATCGCAGCCAGAGAGGGAAACCAGAGAGGGCCACAGCTGCGGGAAAGAAGATTGTTCGCAGCAGAGGACAGAAAATCGATCGCTTGTAGAGGAAAGAAGATCGCTCGGCAGTAGGGGAAAGAAGATCGCTCGGCAGTAGGGGAAGATCGCTCGTTCTTTCGCTCGGCAACAGGGGAGGGGAAAGAGAAGATCGCTCGCTCGAAGGAAAAGAAGAGCGCAGATTAGGGTTTCTAAAATAAAAGGGCTAAACTTGGAATTATGAAAATATTTGAGGATAATATGGGCAAAGCAAAAAGAAATTTTAACTAACCCAGCAGCATGCCGAGAATGCTGAAAAGCCCAAGGCACCTTGAAGGCTGTGTTGGGCTTTTGCCCTTGGGAATGCTCACTTTGAGCCAAAGATACTTGAAAAAAATTTGCCAAACACCTAATATTTGGCCCAAGTACCTTTGGACCCCCAAAGTGCCTTCCCAATGCTAATCCCAAACGCACCCTTCGTTCTTCGCTTCGGATCAGATGCAACAGACGATCATCAAAGAGAGATGAGTAATCTGGTGTTGGGTCTTGTCAGATTATTGTTTCCTCGGGACTGGGTATGATCAAAGAGTTGACTTTGGTACAAAGGGTACCCGTTCAGCGCGAAAGGGGGGGAAGTTCTTCCTGGACCAATTGAATCTCGCCCGTTGATCTTGCGGGTGGCAGCCTGGCAGGTGGGTCGCGATTTATTTGATGCTTTGTTTTCGAACCCTGGTAAATATCTCTCAAGGAGCATGATATGGAAGTGAATTTTTGTTCAAAAAGTACATTTTGTAGTAAAAATCCATTTGACAATTTAATTTTTAAAATAAAAAATTATTTAGTAAAAATTTCTACTTCTAAATTCGTTTCGTCCATTCTATCCAAATGCAGGTGAGTATTTCTCAAAGAATGGTGAAAGTAGCCAAAATGGCTTTCTTAGAAATAAAAGCAACTTACGTTTTCTACAAGTCATTAGTTCTCACCAATTAGTTCTCATCATTTCGAAAATTGGATCCTTTTGAAGCCTCTTGCCTTGAAAATTAACACCAACGGAGCTTTTTTGGACGGCACAGTAGAAGGTGTGATCTCGGAGGTCCTCCGAGGAAACAAAGATGTTTTCCTAGATGAATTTGCTATGAAAATACCATAGTCATCGCCGATTCAAATAAAACTCTTGGCGCTAATCGAAGCCTCAAAGCTGCTTGAGTTAAGGAGACAGAGTCTAGTGGAGTTAGAAATTGATTGTGTTGAAATCGTGAATGAATTGTTGGGGGAAAAAACGTGCGATAGGAATCGGAGTCACTAATTGGTGAGGCATTTTAAGTCCGTTTCTCTTGCCCACCATTATAGATCAGCAAACAAAGTGGCGAATTGGGTCGCTTCAAATTTCCTTTCCTCTTTTTGGGTCGCTAGCCCTCCCCAACTTATTTGGGACCTCTTATGTTTAGATGTCCTTTTATTGGACTTTTATCTCTATGATGCACCTTACAAATATCGAAATACGGACTTCTTAAGCACGCGCTAAATTGCACCGCCATTATAAATGGTGGGATCCATCAGATTTCAGGATTTAAATTTAGTTCGATATATATGCTAAATTTACTGAACTCTATGCCCACTAAAACTCGTTGCAGTAGATTTTCACATTGCTCCTTCAAAATTTCTATCACCATATAAAAACTTCCTGCCATACAAGCATATGGACATCTATTAATCACATTTAATCGAATACTCTCTCTACTAAAAATTTACTATGCACAATGAAAGCCGATTAAATTAAAAGATATTTTTTTTTATTCATGAGCGAATATCTGTAGTGAATCAAAATACCTTAAAATTCTACAAATCTTTCTTGCTATTCATGGATTTGTAGATGGATACAAGCATTGATTCCGATCGGAAGACGTTGAGCCATCACCATGAACCAGGATTTCTATCCAGAGATGGGAGGGAAGAAAATCGAATGCGAAGAGGAGAAGAGGAGGATGGATGGAGGAGTATCCTTTTCCAAGCAGCAGATCAATTCAAGGACGCATCTCTCAACTCAAAATAGCAGTCATCCTTATCCGATTTCACAATGTAATTCCTTCTAACAGCTCTCCTGTCACAACCATTTCACATCGCCATCCTATAATCAACACCAGCCGAATCAACAAAAAGTAAAGGCCCTGCACAGATCCAATGCAATATACACATAAGGAATTCATGGGAAAGACAAGATCCAACTTTGTTTTGTTCTGGTAAAAAAATAATTCTAAGCAGAGTTCGAGCATGTACCTTAGCGAGGCCGCCCTCCAGCCTCTTATAAAGGAGACGTCCTGTGGAAGACTCGAAAGTACACACTATCCATCCACTGACCCAGAAGAATGCAAGATACGGATGTGTATCCTAGCAGTATCTGTCCACTACAACACATTCGGATAAATCCGGTAGAACGACATGAGGAGAAGAGAGAACTTGCACCTTCCGGAGACGATCTATCCTTTGGAGCCCATTAAGGTTTGTTAGACTCCTGCAATCAATTATTTTCAGGACTTCCAAAAGCTTTAAATCTTCAAGACCATCAATCTCTGCTAAATCGCAGTTTTTCAGTTCTAGTTCTGACAGATATTTCAGACTAGAAAATTTAGGCTCTTGAATCTTGCAGTTGTCGAGATGTAGAGTCCACAAGCTTGAGGATGAGGGAAGTTGTGCGAGGTCTAGCTCCTTCATGCAGGATAAAGTGAGCTCCCGGAGCTGAGTAAGGGCCCCAATATTCCCAGGGAGATTAGTGACATTTGAAAGGGACAATTCCAAGGTCTCTAGACTTGTTAAGCTTGCGATCCACCGTACTGGGGTGTTTAGCTTCAATAACCCCCCTTTTGGCTGCTCAACCTCTTTCAAGCATAGGTCTTTTAGATTTCTCAGATACGACAAGTCGGGGACCGTCATGTTTTTGGATCCCCAGCGGAGACTGAGTAAACTGGAGGGCAACTTTGGTAGTGCTTCAAGTTGGTTGCATCTAAGTATGTCTAGGGTTTGGAGGCGAGAGAGATGGCAAATGCTCTCAGGCAGCCCGGCCACATTGGATGAAGATAATCTCAAAATCCTCAAAGAGTTCAATCCTGAAATATCACAACAGACTTGTTCCTTCAAACTTCTGCAGCCAGAGAAATCCATCTCTTCCAGTTTCCTCAGGTTCACAATATCTTCAGGAAACTTCTGAAGGTGAGTGGAGGCCATCTTCACCGTCTTCAAATTACTCAGGTACTTGACTGACTCTGGTAGTTCTGTGATCTTAGTGCCTGAAAGGTTCATTAACTCCAGCAGCCCCAGATTCCCTATGGAAGGTGGAAGTTCATACAAATTCCCACAATTCCTTAAAGAAAGTCTCTGAAGTTTCTGAGGAAATTCAAAAGTTTCTGGATCCCAATCAATACTAGCACCATCCAGATCAAGACTCGTGAGTTCCGTAAGGTGGCCAATTGTGGATATATCTTTCAACTCTTTGCAGTCACAAGCACTAAGTTTTTTAAGATTCCTCAAGGAATCATTCTTGATATGAATTCTTTTGATGCTGGTTCCATCAATGAGAAGCTCCGTCAAAAATTTCATGTGGTGCAGTTCTTGGGGCAACTGCTTGACTCCCTTGCAGTTTCTCAAATTTAAGGACTTCAAGCGCTCCAGTTTACTGATGAATGTCCCAATTTCAGATAACCGGGTACAATCTTCCAGTATCAATATCTCCAAATTGATTTTAGCTGAAAACTTCAACGATGCCCCTAACAGATCACATCCTTGTAGTTCAAGACTTTCAATTCCTTCACCTTCTGCAAAGTGCAAAAGAAGATTTCAAACTTTACTCGCTCGTACTATCATCTGAACATGAGATTTAAAAAGCAAATATGGGCCATACCTCCATGATTGCCTCCCAGAATCGTGAATCTGTGGTGACCGACTCGTAGACAGATCGAGAATCACTAACTTCTTCAATCAATATTACATAGCTCAGGAATAAAAGGGCACTTCCGCCAATCAAGCACCTCAAATTTGGAGGAAGATTCTTAGTCTCCCGGATGTTAGCCCCGTGAAGTCTGGGTACCTCAAATTCACATTAGGTGACATGTAAAAGGACGGTGGGGACCATCTTAACTGTGAGACCAATGCCTGGACACTGTTATGACCTGTCAAGTCTCAGTAGTGGAAAAACGTATGAGTAAGTTGAAAAACTATAATTTTTCTTACTCCTTTAACAAAATGAGACAAATCAAAATTACAGAATCAGTGGGTATCCACTGCTCTCTCTAGATCGTGTTTAAGAATAAATCCCTTTCTTTTCCCTACGAGATTGAATAAAGGAAGGAAAGCTTTTGTTGATGGCTTTCGTATCCCTGGCTTTGAAAACTTACCTTACCATCCTCCAGAATGGAAAGTGCATCACTGTCATTCCAAATCCTGCAGCGCTCATGAAGAGCTTTCCCCTCGACAAGCTTCCTGCCGAAGTCTCTTAACATATCATGCATTCTTAGTTTTTATTATCTCCATCTTCCAAGAAATGCATGTCACGAAGGTGTTTTATTTCTCTAGGAGGATCGCAATCCCATTCCTCCCACATGTAAGGAGGAATCCGCTCATCCTTTCCAATAAAAAAGCACGCTATGTCGAGGAATATATTCCTTGTATGAAAATCTAACAAATTGTAACTGGCCTCAAAGATAGCTACATTTTGTCTTGTCGGTGTTTTTTCAAGTACTTCAGGTTACCTGTCCATGATTCTATTTCCTTCATTTTCTTTAAATATTTTGCCTGAAACCCAATAGCCATAGGAAGCCCTCCAATAGCTTTGACGATGTCTCTGGACAAGGATTCATACTCGGGGACATCTGAGGGAGCATCCCCTTGAAATACATACCCGCGAAAGAGTTGAAGAGCATGGTGATGTTCCATTGGTTCAACCCTGCATTCTTCAACTGCTCCACCGTCGAAAACCTTTAAAACATCTCTTCTATCTGTGGTCACAATGATTCTACTTCCTTGACCAAACCAAGAAAGCTTCCCAACTAATTCTTCAATCTGTTCATCTTTGCGCACATCGTCAATCACAATGAGAACCTTCATTCTACTAAAGAGGCTTGATATCTTTTTGATACCATCGCCAGAAGATCTAAGTACTGCACGCTTTCCTTTTTGAAGGTCAGCAATCAACATATCTTGGGAACCCTCAACTCCTTCCGAATTTATAACTTCGAGGAAGCTACATCCATCAAACAACTTATGCATCTTGTTGTAGACAACCTTTGCAAGTGTAGTCTTTCCGACACCCGGCATCCCGCATATTCCAATGACACGCACGTCTTCTCCACATACTTTCGTCGCTTGTCCCTGGCTGTAGACGACACCAAGCTTTGCCATCACGTCTTGAACATGAAGATCGATTCCAACCAGTTTGTCGGTGACGCGTAGGTCATCCTTCTTCAACTCCTGACAGACACGTGTAACAACTTTTCTAGGAGGTCGGTCACATTCCTGCAAAACAGGAGTGATGAAGCACGAGGATGCAACAGAGTTACCCCAAAAATATTAAAGAGTGGACAAAAATCAAAAAGTGGGGACTGAACTGATGAAAATTAAATCAACCAACAGGGGCAGGGGAATCTCCAATGTAAGTGGAGAGCAAGTTATAGTGCACATAGCAATTTTGACATTGATATCATGCCATCTGCATAATAAAAGTTCTAGCCAAGGGGAAATGACCAGAGCGTGGAGGACCAGGTCAGCTGGTCTAACTCGCAGTTCGCGATGAGTCGAGTCAATTTTCAACTGGCCATTCTAATTGAGTCACCAGTTATTCGTTAGGCATCTAGAACTTCTAACCTGTTAAATCATCGATCCATTTCACAAGAATAACCTTGAAGATCTCTCTAGCATGCATCATCATCGATATGATTAATATATAACCTTTTTTAGAAAATGGTCAGGTTTATTCTCACATCATCGTAAACCTATTTCCTTTTTCATTTATCTAGGAAAGAAAAAAGAGACCAGAAGTAAAAGAATTACCCCCCATTTATGAGCGCCCGATCAAATCCGCTTAGTACCCCGACCTGTTGAAGAACCTCCTTCCATGTTTTAATGGTATTTGAATCGACCTTTTCATCTGCCTCATGCTTCTCAAAGGACGTTGCAAAAGCCCCAGACTGGTGTTTTACAGCGTAGGGACTAACATTATAGAAAATAGGGATGACAATCTGTCCATTTGATTCTCTGCACTCCCACATTTGTACCAGCTCCATGAGGCAACTTTTACTGGAGGCATAATCTTTGGAGAATATGGCTATCGAGATCCTTGACCGCTTGATCGCATCTTTTAGCCCCTTATTGATCTCTTCTCCAGGACAGAGGTTTTCGTCGTCTTTAAAGACCTCGATCCCCACATTTTTCAGCTCTTATACAGGATATCTGTGAATTCTTTGCGAGTATCTTTACCTCTAAAATTCAAAAATACTTCATGATTGATTCCACCAGAAGAAGATGATTCCTGTCAAATCAAGGAAACTAAACCACTTCACAGAGTAAACATGGTTTTTCAGACCAAGTCTTTGGCTTCTGGCCAAACAGAAAAAAAGCGATTAAAAAAAAATTATGGTTCCGACAGAGATTAAAACAGCACTTAACAGGCCCAGCGTACAACCTCAATAGTGCTTGGAGTTTTGACAGGATTTCGTGATTTTGAACGTTCAGAGGTTCAATCGTTCCCGTCAAGAAGATTTGTGACATTCCAGATGATGTTCAGCATTTGTGGGGTCGAACTATAAGCAGAGGACGACCGATTCCTCCGTATTCATGTCCAAGAAGTTCTACATCATAATACAAATACCAAAGGTGCAGGGAAAACTAACCTGGTTTCTTCTCTTCTTTCCAGCAGCCACAACTGCACAAGCAATAACCGGAGAAAAATAAGAAACGCCATGGACCCATTCGCTTGCTCGCTCTCCATCGCGCTTTCTCCCACAGAGGCACTGGAGGTCTACAGACATTAGACAGCAATATGTATTACACTTCCTTAAAAGTTACTTTAGTGTTATAAATTTTGGGAGAAAGCAAAACACTACTTAACAGGCCCAATAGCGCTCGGACTCTCGATGGGATCTCGTGATTTCTAACATTCAGGGGGTTCATATCATTCATGTCAAAAGAAGATTGGTAACATTCCAGAGGATGCTTAGCATTTGTGGGGTCAAACTACAAGCAGAGGACGGATTCCACCGTACTCATGTCAAACAAGTTCTATTCAATAACACAAATCCCAAAGATGCAGAGACAAACTGACCGAGTTTCTTCTCATCAGTCCAGCAGCCACAACTGCAGAACTAATTATTCCCAGAAAAAATAACAACGCCAAGAACCAATTTGAAGCCATTGCGAGAGACCGAATCACCACAGCCAGTATCGTCGCCGTCAAAGCCATCTCTCTCTCTCTCTCACACAGAGGCACAGGAGGTCTACAGACATTAGACAGACAATAAATATTTCATTTTACGCATGGCGAAGACCATTGACTTCTGGGCACCCCCTAGTCGCTTGGGCAACAAATAGTTCGTTCGATTCAATTGGATCCTCCGTCTGTAAATCACGTTTCGCTCATTACTATATCACTCTAACGGAGGATATTAAGCGGGTACTGTTTTTGCCAGATGTTGACATCTAATTTTGACAATGCCGTTTTTTTTTCCTAAAATAGAATATGTCAAATTTATTAAATACATGTCATTTCCTGTTTTATTGAAAAATATGAAATAAGAAAAAAAAATATAAACAGATAAGCCTCACCTGCGCCTTTCCTCTGGCAAATTTATTAAATACAGATATGTCAAATTTATTAAATACACCTGCGCCTTTCCTCTTTCTCTTTTCCCCTCGCATGGGCCCGTGCCTACTCAGGCCCATTTTCCCTCTCTTTCCTTTACTCAGCCCATATCTCTCTCTCTCTGTGCACACATCACTGATAACTCCCTCTCTCTCGTCCATTTTTTGGCCGCACAAAAGGAAGCCACTTCTGGTCTACAAACCAAAACTTGGGGAAGGAGTTAGAAAAAGTCTATAGCAGAGGAGGGCAAGAGAGACAAAGGAGACGTAGTGGCAGATGCAAGGGGCCTAGAGGAGAAAATATTAAGAGATGGATTGGTGCTCCAGTCCACCCACAGGGGTTCTCTTTAGCAGAAACGTGAGAAGTTCTAGAGAGCAAAGTTAAAAAAAGAAGAGAAAGGAAGAAAAGTTTCCACCCTCTTTTACCGCCACACTTCCGTGCTTCAGCTTCCCAGAACAGCTACAAAAAGCGAGATTACCAGTCAAATCTCCACGGCCGTCCATCGATGCCGCCCCGACGACCTTCAACACCTCCATGAACCAGTCCGGCGGAGCAAATCATCGATGGTGGCGACTTGGTGGAGACCCGGAGTTGATGAAGACCAAGAGAGCAGATTTCGTTCACAAACAGAGGTCGAGAGAGAGAGAAAGCGGGGGAGCCAGGGTGTTCCTTTGAGCGAGCTCGAAGGGGGCAGTACACAAGAAGGGAAAAGAGGAGCTCGGACAGCTCTTTGAGCTGAGCTCACCGAGGGTGGACAGAGAAACCCACAGACAAATCGAGCTTGAAGGAGGCGCTGATCTTCGGAGAGCAAGTTGAGCCGGCCATTGCTTTCATCCGACGGCCGACGGTGATGTCAGGCTGAAGCCTCGAACCAGTCGGCGCGGTGAAGAAAAACCAGAAGACTCAGACCAAGCCAGGGAAGTTGGCGTCAGGCCAGTTGGGCGGGTCTGTGTTTGGCAATGTTGGCTGTCGGAGAGGGCTCGGGGCCGTAGGAGCACGAGTTCGGCTGGTCGGAGGGACAACCGGAGCAGCGAGCAGGCGACCAGAAGGAAGTCGTGAGGTCTGGCGAGCGCCGAGCGGGGGAGTCGCGTCGACCGAACAGCTTCTGGCAAGGAGGCCCAGCACCGAAGGCGAGACGAGCCGAACCAGTGATGTGACGCTGGAGTGAGACCATGGTTCATGGCGGCCGGGCAACGAAATCTCCAGGGGCCAGTGTCGACACTCCTCTGTCAGCCCAAAGGAGGCTGCGGTGACGGCCGGATGAGGGTCTGGCGAGCAGAGCGGTGGCGGTGCGACGGCAGGTGCGGTTCGGCGATGGCGTAGTGCCTTTCGAGCGAGGCCGGCGACCACGCGTGTGATGTCTAAGCAACGGCTCGAAGGCCTCGAGTCGTACCAAGGCTGAGCCATGGTGGTGGCCGGAGGCGCGGCGCTGTTTGTGACCAACCGACGGGGAGGTTGGTGGTAGTCATCGGTGTCGGCGGTGGCCATCGGTCGTCGGTGACGGTGGAGGGAGTTCCGTCGAAGGTTTGAAACTGTGTCATCGTTATGTATTCTCTGTGAGCCTCTCGGGTGCAGGCGTTTCAGGCGAAGAGGAAGACGACCCCAGTGTAGGGGACTAGTACTCGGTCTTTAGAGCATGGGCCGGCGGGCTGTGTTAGTAGATTACGTTTCTGGGCCTATCTTTGGTTTGTAGGTTGAAGTCCATGGACTGGGCTCAGTGAGCCCAGTCCGCAGGAGACTCAGACCCCAGATGTCTGAGTCCAGTCCAACTGGGTCGGGTCAAGCGAACCGACCCGACCCAGTTCTCTTTTTATTTAAATAATAAAATTAATTAAAAATATCCAGAAAATTCCAGAAAAAAAAAATGAGAAAAATAGGAAATAGGTAGAAAATGTCTCTATCCGTTTGTATTGTCTAAATTAGGCTTTATATGTTTGATTATTGATATTTTTTTCATTTGAATATTTGGTGAATATTTGTTAGCGATGCATGTCTTAGTAGATAAATTAGCACAGTAATTAGAGTTTAATTTGAAATGCTCGTTTTATCCTTTAATTTGTTGAACTTCGCTAACTATCTTTTTTGAGTAAGTGTATGTTCCAAACGCCTAATGCATCAAACCGATATCTTAATGTTGCGATCAACGATAATGCCCATGAAGATGGTAAACCATTAGGGCTTGGTGATTGAAGACTGATGTCCAATCCATACCATTTTTATATACTCGATTCGCATATCTAAGTTGCTTTCTTTAAATATCAGCATTATAGGTTTGATTTGCATGTGTACATTTCAATTTAATATTTGGCAAATTTTACTTGATTGAATCTTATTGCATCATTGTCTTTTGATAAATTGTCTGTTAATTACTTTTCTAGACATTAGGTTAAGTAATTACACAAAATGACAGAAAAACATTGTGCATGAACATCTTGAAAGAACTTGTATTGTGTATTCTCTGCTTTGTAAACTGTACAATTACTGAATATATATACAGCAGAAATAAAAGGAAAAGATTGTACATGATAGTCTACCTAAAATAGAAAATCAAATAAAATCAACTGAGATAACGAAATCTTCAATCAGTCCAAATCTTGGCAGCATATCACATCGGGATCTCCAACACATCTACCACTAGTTAGATATTTGATAAGCTCAAAGTGATATGCAGAATGTGTGATCACCTTAGCAAATATTAACTGAATAGGTACCGAAAGGGTATTAATTATTTAATTAGCGTAAACAAGTCCCTGAATCTAAAAACTCTTGTTGCGTAGGAATTGAAGTGACACTTCTGTGTCTCGATTGATTTCAAGCCTATCCCAATAGGCTAATGGTGAATCCTAGTAACATTTTAAGTTGCTAATCATGAAAATGAAATTCAATGTCACGGATGTTAGGACTTGAGAGAGTCCACAGCTAAACCAATAGGCATGTCGCGACACCAAAAAAACCCATTTTGTTGGTCAGCAACGCAACACAAACAAAGGTATCTTCTATTAGGTTCATTTTTAGTTGAATCCTTCACATCTCCACTCCAAGCATTTTTTCGGCGTTGATTTGGGGATTAGAACAATTTTATTGCTTGGCTTGCACATGTTTTTTGCAGCAAAGTTAGCCTGCATTTCATAGTTAGGATAAAATGACAATTTGATAAAATTTATCATATCTTGTCTTTGGTTCCCACTCAGGACATAATAAAATGGGAACATAAGAGGGATATAACTTGGAAAAATTATTCCTTGAGAAAGTGAGATAAAATGGATATGAATTTTAATATCAGTAAAAGTTATTTTTTTTTTCCAAATAACAAGTTCCTTAAATTAATAAAATTAAAAAATAATATTTTTATTTCTAACATAAAAAATTAGAAATAACCACAATTTCATCGTTGCTTTATTGTTATTTTTATTATATATTCAAATTTATATATTCAAATTTCTTTCTATCTTATGATACAAATTTATGTTTTTATTTATTACATATGTAGGTATTTTAGTAGTTTAGGAATAATAGTATATTATACTATTCAATGAAATTTTAATAGAGAATGAAAGAAGGGAAAAAAGAAATAAAAAAGAGAAGGAAAATAATAAAAGTAAGAAATAAAAATGAAGTAGGCAAGAATGTCATGAGAGATTCTTACAATCCAAAGTGATTGATCAAAGGTTGTTTTACTAATGGACAGCAAGTTACAAGATAGTTTTTGGGACATCAAGAACGTTATGAAGTGTGAGAGTAGGTGAGAGCTTGATGGATCCTAATCTAGGTATGAGCCGAAAGAGAACCATCTGCAATTATGATTTTTTTATTTCTTGCACACGTTTATAAAGCCGAAAAAGAGTTTTGAACAACCTGTCATATGATTAGTTGTTCCAAATCGAGAATCCACGAAGTATTTTGGTGCAAATTTTCTATGAGGAATGTGACGTCCCGAATTTTAATGTCTGTAAGATAATAAATTTGACGGTCTTACTCCCAGGTTTTAGTCTAAGTAATAATATTAGATTTTAAAGGTTTAAGAAACAATTATTGGATGCGATTTTATTTGATCTGGTTGGGATTAGGAAAATCCAGTAGCGTTAGTCAAAGAGATCTAGCTGGTTTAGTTGAGCCGTAGAGCCTTGCGTCGTGATCTTTCGCGCCTGAGCCTAGCCCTGACCGAGCTCTCACTGTGAAATTACCAAAAATGCCCTTTAGTCGTTTGTGCCAAATGACTAACCTAACCCTCATTAGCGAATTACCTTTTTTCCTCTAGATATATCATAAAAGATAAAAACTATTAATAGTGGACTTGACCATTGAGGACCTACTCCTGTCAAAGCCCAATTCCTCAAGTCTTCTCTCTCTCTCTCTCTCTCCCTTACCCCTTGGCCGGGCGGTACCCCCTCCCCTTCTCCTCCTTGGCCAGCACCGCCACCACCTTCCCGTCGTTGGTCGCCACCGCCACCCCTCGTGCGCTGCCACCCAGCCGCCCCGTCTCCACCCTCCTTCGTCCGCTTAGCACACAACCTGAGCCACCCCCCTATCCCCCGGGACCCAGTTACCCCTGCTGTGACCCCCTTGTCCTCGCCGTCTTCCACTTTTCGTTCAGCAAGCGCCACAACGCTGTCTCTTATCGCAAGTCCCGGCCACCGTCTAGCCTCCTCCACGAGCCACCACTACCATTGCAAGCCCCCTCAGCCCCTTGCCATGTCCAACTGCATGTTGTTGCGAGCCGCCGCCGAAGCAACCCGATTGCCGCTGCTGTTTGCCACTCCAGTTACACCTTGTCAGCCGCCGCGTCGCCACCCGCGCAATCGTTGCAAACCGTTGTTTATATGTTAGCCCTTAATCTATTATTAGGCAGTTAATTGCACATAGATTAAGGTAATTATAGGTTACAATTAGTCTAATGGCGAGATTAATCTAGGTTATATTGTCATTAATTAGGTATGATAGTGGTTAGTTTAGTAAACCCTGGTTAGTCAATGTTTAATTGTAGTTACTTTAGGGTAGTAATGATTAAGTGTAATTTACCAGGGTACTTTCTGATCGTTGAATCAAGTTAAATTATCTAAACGCAAGCCTAATTAATGGAAAGGGGTCAAGTTTAAGAATTGATCTGGTTCAATTAATTAGAATTAGGTCAGTTAAACGTGGCTAGTTTAATTAATTATTATTGAGTAATTATTAGGTGCTGAATTGTTGATTGATGAAGTCTGATTGCTTTATGGTGGACACGGTACAAATGTTAGAGTATCATGGTGTACTGAAAGCAAATATTCGCATTGATACCATGTGACTTTTCAACTGAGTCTTTTGAGCATGAAAGGATAGGTTATGCCGCGTTTGAGCAATGACCATGATTACATCAAACAAATACGAAGATATGAACTGCTTGGTTGTCACAGCGCTGTATTTGT
>JAGVVM010006476.1:0-5000 GCA_019149425.1 Psidium friedrichsthalianum
CCGGGGCTCAGATCTATCTCCCGACTTCCTAACCACAAGTCATAAGTACAGACATTCCAGGAACAGCGAGTAATTACAGGATTACCTCCTCGTGCCTGAGTATTCTTAAAGCAGGTAGAAACCCTAGAAAAACCCTAGGGGGACCCAAGCACAGCAGGTCTTGGGGTATTTCTCGGCCTGATGATCGACCGGCTGGGGCACGAAGACCTCGGCCCGTGTCATTCTCCCCCACCCATTCGAGCGCCGCCCTCGGTGCTCCTCGCTTGGGGTCGAACTTTTTAGCTTCAGTTTTGTTTTGGCCGCCCGCCTCCTTTCCTCGAGTCGTCGGCTTCATTTGGTTTCTGTTTTTGCGTCCACGAGAGCGCTTTTTCTTCGGCTTCGGGACTTGTGTTTTGGTCGGTATCTCGACCGCATCAGGAGTCTTGAGCGACTCTTTCTTTGTCTTTGCCGCTCCAAGGTCTTCCATCTCCGGAAACAGCACCTGGGTTGGCATCTTGTTTTGGGTTTTTGTGGGCAGCTCCCACTCTTTCTTCTGCTTTTGCACTGGTCGGAACCCGTGCTTTGGCTTGGTCGGCGTCGGATTTCTTCGCTTAGCATCCACGAGTCGGATCGCGGAGATGCGTTTTGACTCCTTCACCTCGGTGCGCAGACTCACCACGGTTGGGCATTTGCGGTCGGTAATGATGATCGACTTGGTTCTCAAATCGATTATAGCTTCTGCCCTGTCAAAGAAGTCCATCCCCAAAATCATGTCATAGTCGTCGAGCGGGATTACCTCGAAATCGAGCCTGTTTGTCCAGTCGCCGACTTCAATCTTGACGCCTCGAGCAATGCCGGTAGCTGGTATTTCATCCGCGTTGACTGGTTTGTACCAACGATCAGATGGATCGATGCGAAGTTTCAGCCACTTCGCTGCCTCGCTCGAGAGGAATACATCTGTTGCCCCCGTGTCCACCAAGGCCTGGAGAGTCTTCCCGTACACCTTGACGTCCACGAAGTATAGAGTTTGTGCGCTCGGAGATGGTTTTGGTGGTGAACCAGGCCGCACGGTGTTGATCTTCTGGATCGATCCGAGCCGCACCTCTTTCGGTTCATCTTTTTTCTGCTCGTCCTCCTTACCTTCCTTGGTAACGACGGAGTACAGCGTTTTACCTTGATTCTTTTTAGGACAAAGCTGTGTCCAATGGCCGCCTTTGCATATTCCGCATGGCTGCGAGGGAGGATGTTTGAACCTGTCCTCCTGGTTGATATAGTTTTGGGGTCGGCTACCCCGTTGTTGGTAGGGGGGTCTGGATGACCCTTCTCCCCAGTTTCTTTCTCTTTCACCATGGTCTTTTCTACCACGGTAGGAATCGACTTCGTCTTCCCTGCGTTCCGTGCCACGATCAGACTTCCACCCGCTGCCTTTGTACTTAGACAGATCGGCTTTGTTGAAGTCGACCAGTGATTCAGCCACGGAGACCGCCTTTGTGATGCTCTTGATATCCCGTCGCTTTAGCTCGAGCTGCGCCCACGGCTTGAGTCCATCCATGAACGCTCCGAGTGCCTCCTCCTCACCAAGATTAGGGATTTGGAGCTTGAGCTCGGAAAACGCCTTCACGTACTCCTGGATTGAGCCTTTCTGTTCCAGGCGATGCAGCTTGCTTCGGGCTTCTTGAGGAGCATGCTCGGGATAGAAGTGATTCCTGAGCTCTTGGACAAACTCGTCCCACGTTTCTATGTAGCCAGATGAGTTTTTCCTCGCCTCATCGAGCATGAATCGCCACCACAACATGGCATTGTCAGCGAGATATAGCACAGCAGTTCGTACCTTAGCCGTAGCGTCGCTTATGCCCATGGCCAAGAAGTACTGCTCCATGCTCCAGAGGAAGTTGTCTACCTCTACAGCGGATCGCTCGCCTTTGAAGTCTTTCGGCCTCGGCACGTCAATCCTCGGCGCGTATTGTGTAGTGGTTGCACCGTTTGCGATGCTTGTTTTGCACAAGATTAGCTCAGTCTTGAGCCCTTGAATCTCCAGCTTCAGCGATTCAATCTCCGCTTGATGGGACATATCGTTTTCTTGGACGTCCAGCTTCAAGGCTTCGATCGACGCCTCGAGAGCTTCGTCTTTCATTTGGAGCGGACCGATCGCTCCGTTCATCACGAGAGAGAAGTCGTCGCGTAGCGTTCTATCGACTTCAGCGATCCGATCCTTGACGTCGTCAAGTCCGTCGACCAGCTCCATCATCGTGGCTCTCATGTTTGAGAACTTTTCGTTGAGCGCGGACAACGCTTCCGCTGACTCTTCACGTCGTCTCGATCTTCCACGTCTTTCCCGTGGCGCTATTTCTTGGGGAATTTCTCCCTCACCGACGTTTGTTTGAACTTCTTGTAGGTTGGCCATGATCTCGTCCAGGTTGATGCTCTACGATCTCACGAACCGTCGTCTCTACGGGGCTGCTCTGATACCACTTGTCACGGGCCGGTTGCGGATGGTCGGCTCGTGCGGCGACCTGGGCGTCCTGGGATGGTTGGAGCGCCCAAGCTAAGCCTTTTCTTACCCCGGATCGCGTAGAGAGAGAGTTCTAGAGAGAGAGACTCTGGAGAGGGCCTTTTGTTTTCTGTCGGTTCTTTTGTCTTTCTTATTCAAATGAGAAGGAGGACGCCTCTTTATATAGTAGAGGGCCTCAGATTACATCCGTTAGATCTCTTTCTGATCCGATGGCTCAGATCTAGTCCACCGACTTCCTAACCACCGTCATAAGTACAGAACATTCCAGAAACATCGAGTAATTACAGGATTACCCCTCTCTGGAGTATTCTGGAAAGCAGCGTAGAAAACCCTAGAAAAACCCTAGGGGACCCAAGCACAGCAGGTCTTGGGGTATTTCTCGGCCTGATGATCGACCGGCTGGGGCACGAAGACCTCGGCCCGTGTCACAAGCATATGACTACTGGCAGGATCAACCAGGTAGCATTCCTTCACGACGTCCGCCAAGCATGATCCGTCGTGAGAGCCCGAGAGCTCCACGCGGTCAAGGACAAGGCAAGAGCGTCATTCCAGTAAAAGCGATAGACGCTTGAGAATGGGAACAAGGGCCGATGACCCCAACACCCATGGACAAGGTTCCGCATCCGAGAGAACAAGTAAGAACTCGCGGTCCGTCCGAACAAACATCGAAAATGAGATGTTCGTGGAACACGAGCCCCACTATCTCGTCCAACCGAGCACCCGAAGAGGATGTCGCGTTGAAAGGGACAACAATAGGCACAAATTTCCGTCGCAATAGGGTATGCAACACAGGAACCCGCTTTTTGCATCCACGTTTAGCTCATGGAGCAAAACCTGATCGAAGGTGTGGGAAGCAGTTCGATGCACCAGCACGGAGCCTGCCAACACACACATTCTTATCATCTCTCACACGCCATCGCGTACACTGGAAGTAAACCAAGCCGACCAATCCATGACTCATTGAGCATGAGAACTCAAAGAGCGCATGAACCCATCGAACAAGGGCACATCCGCACCGCTAGACGTGAAAAACCAAGATCATGCGTCGACCATGGCTTAGTCATCGCTTCGATCGCCTCCGAATCTCGCCTCAATCTCCCCTCCCCTTGGCCAATCATGGCCTCGGTCATGGTTTGACATTGGCTCAATTGGGACTCAATCATCGCTCAACCATCGCCTGATCGCGACATGATCGTTGGCTCATCGATGCTCAAGGGTCGTTCACCAATTCAAAAAATAGTGGCTCACCCGCAACGCTAGACACGAGAGCGAGATCATGTGCCGATCATGGCTGAATCGTCGCTTTGATCTCGACCCTATCTCGCCTCAATCTCCCCTCCCCTCGACCCGTTAAGGTCTCGGTCATGGTTTGATCTTTGGCTCGATCGGGACTCAACCATCGCTCGATCGTTGCCTAACGTCACAAGATCGTCGCTCATTCATGCCCATGGGTCGTGTTCCCCATTTCATGCTCAATGGCCGACCAGTTCGCTCGGCCGAGTCCCGCACGCTCGGCCAATGGCCGGCCAAGTGGCTCGGCCACGTACCCGTGCTCTCGGTCAAGTCGCCCGGCCAAGTCGCCCGGCCGCGTCCCGTGCACTCGGCCAATGGCCGGCCAAGTCGCTCGGCCACGACCCATGCAATCGGCCATGAATGCCTGCGTGAGGGGGAGCCACGCGATGCAAGGGTCGTCCATGTATTTGCGTAGAGATGCTCCGTTTGATCCATTATTGATTCATGAACGACTCATTCGTGCGCCCGTAGCATGGATCTTGCACAGCTCAACATTGCCCGTCACCCCGACCGGAGCACCTCTACCCCCCTAAAGAGCCTTATGAGCAGTTTTTCTCCCAGCAGGAGTAGACATTCACCATGCTTGAGATGGCACCACGTCTCTAAAAAAATGTAGAAATTGAATTTGGATGTGATTTTTTGCAAGGATGTGTAGGAAAATGTGAACTAAATTATGGAAAGTGAAGAAAAAAATTTCGCCGAACATATTTTTTTTTAATTTTTGGCAATTAACAAATTAAAAAAAAATAGAAAATGACAAAAAAAAAATACTTGGGAGATGGGGAAAACAATGGCAGGCCATTTTCTTGACTCAAAAAAATTTTAGAAACAAGAATGGATTCAATCGGACGAGAAATGATCGATAAGCGATCGGTCGGAACTTGCGTGTCAATTGAACGGTCGAGCGACCGATGCACGACTCATGCTGAACGGCCGATCGACCGATGCACGACTCATGCCGAACGGCCCATCGACCGATGCATGACCCATGCGGAGCGGCCGATCGACCGAGTCGCTCGGCCATGACCCGTGCACTGGCCGGCCGCGACCCGCGCGCTCGGCTAATTCGATCGGCCACGAATCGCACGCCCGGCCGATCCGCACGGCCATGCGCCGTGCATTGGCCGGCCACGACCCGTGCGCTCGGCCGACTCGCTGGGCCACGATCCGTCCGCTCGGCCAACTCGCTCGGCCACGACCCGTGAGCTCGGCCAGT
>JAGVVM010006477.1:0-24713 GCA_019149425.1 Psidium friedrichsthalianum
CAAACTTTCCTCTTGGTTTGTGCCTGCTACATAGATTTAAAAAACAGGGAAATGATAGGTAAGAGATCTCTTTGAGATCTCATCAAATCGGGAAAGGGCAAATTTTAGCTGGTGAAAGCATGGAAGGAGGAGCTGAAGGGGGGGGACTTACGTGCATTGCCTAGGTTCTGGAACATGTCTGAATAGCGCCGGGTTTTGCTCTACCTACTTTTCCCCCCTTTTCCCCCCCCTCCTCTTTTCCTACATTTCCTCCTCAGACCTAGAGCATGCCAAGAGTTCCCAAACTTGTAGCAGCAACGAATCTGCAGCGGGGTTTCAACCTTGTTGACTCTATCTCAACTTCATGTTATTCCTTCCGCACCACCTATCGAAAAGACAAGAAGCAAGTTAGCATAGCATTGTAACAAAAGCGGTTATCCGCAATCTTAATTGGACACAAATGAAGCAGGGAACGATCTCAACTGGTTATTCTGTTTCCCATAGTGAGGACACTGCATGAAGGCCAAACCGGTCGTTGAATCGATCTTTCCCATCAGAAATGCCAAGACTCTCTCACATTGAACCTGTGCTTTCCGCTAGAATCAACTCCTGTCTGGGGAAAGAAGAGAAGGAGAACATTTACCAATAATCATCACTTGATATCAAGAAAAGATACCTTGTTTTGGATTCAAACAGAAAGGGGGTAATGAAAATCTTCGTGGTATTTGAATTCCTAAGTGGAAAACAGACCGTGGGGAGAGTTGATGTGGGAGACTCGCAGTGTCGTCAAGCAAAGTGAAGGCAAGTCCTGATTCATCTTGTAGTGCCGTGGATCTTGTGTTCCCTCGCTCTCTGTCTCTTCCCACTCTGCTTGGGAGCTTTTATGGGGGTACGGACACATCGGTCATGGTCACTTCCATTTGTTGAAGTGGCCTTGTTAAGGTCATGGTATATCTTCAAGAAAGCGTACTGGGGTCGCAGAGGATGCTCAGACACCATAGGACAAGCCCTCCTCATCGATCATCTTCGATGCCCTTTGCCTCTCTTCTCATCACACAGCTTATCATCATCATCATCCCTCTCATCGAGGAACGGAGAGGCAATGTCCTCTGCGAGCGGGGGGCGAAAACAGAGTGCTCGAAGTAGAGAGTCCGAACCGGACTCACACACCCACTACTGCACTCTGATGACCTGAGGAACATTCATTTTCTCTGCTTCTCTTCTCTCTCTCTCTCTCTCTATACGGTGAATGTTTGTGAAGAAAAGGGTGTCTTTCTCGGTCTCTTTATATCAAGATGCAGGGGGGGGGGTGTGGTGGGTGACATGAGGTTTGAGTCAGTGACGCAACTTAACTTCTCTCTCTCTCTCGAGGATTGTGGGGTTGTGTTGGTGTGTCTGATTCTCGGAGGATGGGAAGGGAGGAAAAAGGGAGTTGGATTACACGGGGCGGAAAAAACCAAGAGAATCGGAGTAGAATCCTAGACTTGTTTTGTCCTGACTCTCTTCTCTCTCTCTCTCTCTCTCTCTCTCTCCTCAAATGAATGAATCAAATCCGCCAGTTGGGAAAGGAGCGTTATAGGCATTGGAATATACCGCATGTAAGAAAGAGAGAGAAAGCCACAACATAACCTCTTCACATGCTAGACAGCGAGCACTGCGTACCCCCACTCTAACAAAAACCTGGTAGACGTCCAATTCCTCCGTTCCTCAGTACGTGGACAGTGGACACCTATCCCTTTTACGCAGCTAACACGCACGCACGTATCTTCTGGATTCGTTCCATCTCATTTCCAGTATGATTGTTTCAATCGCATTGCAGACTCAATAGTAAAGTTCGCAATTTTGATAACTTGGGTCCATTAAAGACCTTATTTTTATTCTCGTACATGCTATTGACTCAACTTCAATAGTAAAGTTCGCATTTTGATAACTTGGGTCCATTAAAGATCTGATTTTTTATTCTCGTGACATGCTACTGACTTAGATTTTTGGGTGTGCGATTCGCCCCATGTTCAGATCCAAGAGCCTCCAGTTTTCCAAGTTAACTTATGTATCCGCGTTACAACTCTCTGGTGAATGTGCTGTGTTGATCCAACAACGATAGCGAACTCAAGCAGACAACGTTATGGAAACGAGCTTGAAGCATTGATACCTGCCCTTTCCTTGGGCATAGAAAGATTCAATTGTTTCCATCCATGTGAAAGCTCCTATCGATACCGAAAGTTGTCTCTTAGTGATTCGGTATCTTTGAAATGACATCATGAGGAAAGACTTTACTAGAGATCCCGAAATATAGTAAGAAAGAAGGGACTTACGAATAACACAATGGTACTTTATATTCGAAAAGTTTAAAGAAAGTATAAAAGATACCGAAGGGAAAGACATCGTGCGCTTAAATTCGGTAAATCCAGGTATGCGATGTAGGGATTATATCCGAAATTCGGGAAACATTGAGCAAAATCATAGGCGCGAACAGGTTTTTGGAAATTAAGAGATGTTATTCAAAAAGGATTCAATGACCAGCAGTTACAAGTGAGATTAGAAAATATTCCGATTTTCACGGACAAGTTATGGAATCATGGGTTAAGAAGAAATAACATGGGCGCTAAAATTCAAAAGTTGAAATTGGAGAATAACTGATCAAGCAGTTGAGAATGCAAGGCAATAAGTATCAAAAGAGAAGAGAAGAAGGCATGACCACAGAAAGACAACTCAGAAAAATACTCTATTTCTTTCGAAGTTTTTCATTACTGTTTCCAGTTTAACTTCTGCACTTTTCATTCCTTATACCTTTAGATTTCCGCAGTTTATGTCCCATTTACAGCAAGTAGGAGTACTGTAATCGTAGATTGTTCAACTTTCGAAGCATTTCCTCATTCAGAATCTCCATCAGAACAGAGCCACAGAACCCATATTATAAAAACCGAAAACGAGTTCGGTGGAAGATATTCCCAATACAAATCGCGCGAACAACTCCTGAACATATTTCCTCTGCTTCCAGTGTTAAGTCAAGTTGAAGATCTGTATCCTCAAATCTATCGATGGTGATCTTTTACTTCTGGGTGTCACTTTTTTCTTTTCTTCTTATGAACAAGATTTCTCTCCTTCCTGTGCAACTTTCATTTAGCATTTTGGGTTGGAGGACGCGATTCAATAAGTATAGACGGTGATCGTGGGTCCGCTGCCGCATAGGTGGTTTAAGCAGGCACAGCGATGATGATCACAGATTCATTCTAGGCAACAAATGAAATGGAAAGAATATGTGAAACCATTCTGAGCACAACAGCACACATCAGTACCGAGAACATCCCTTCTTTATTGACCCCATGTGTTGTGTTTAGTCAGTTGGAGATCAAATATGGGCATTTCTTCCCACAAGAGAATCTTGTTAGGCTTTTTACGGGAACTGCTTAGATTAGGGTTGCTCTGATAATGCAGAACCAAAGAGAACTTAAGTACAGTGCATTAATAACGATAAAACTCTCAGTCTCTTATGCAAAAATGAATAAAAGCTGTATCAGGAACGCATCTGATTTGTGTGGAGACCGTAGAAAATTTTTCTTGGGGGTATGGAGGGGTGCACAAGTGAAGTTGACTGAGTTTTTATGAAACTCACATGCCTTCACACCACCCACTTTCACCCTTTCTTTTCCATTTCTTCTCTCTAGAAATTGGGAATTTCCCCCATTTTTCTGTGCGAACTCTCGCCCCTTTTGAGCACAAAGACAGGCATGTGGGCACGTGTGCATATGCATATGGCGGGCTTCCACATATCAAACACATGTCTGCACGTGCACACGAACTTCAACCCAAAATGCTCCGTTGGAAACTCCCCCCCAATTTTAATACTGTCACTTGTTCTGTTTCCAACGTCGTGAGTCTTATCGGATTCTTTATTCTTCTTCCCTCCAGTTTCCAGTCCTCATCTCAACGAAGATATATGACTATATCATATGGTGAGTTCAGTTTTGTGTGCACGAAAAATGGCAGAGCATGGAGTAGAGAAGGAAAAGCACATGCAACTTGTGTGGGGAGAGGAGACTCTTTTTTAAATAGGGCAATGACCGGTCAGAAAATTCCTAAGATCTTTAAAAAGAATCCTGCACAGAGATTTATGTTTAATATAAGATGTTTAAGTGTCAGTTCTGATAAGCTTACAAATGTTTAGTGCATGGGGGATGATGGTGAGTCGTTCATTCCAAGTTTTTCTTTCTCCAGGTATCAACCTCCTTATGATCTGTCCGTTTCACTCCATGAAACCGGACCATCCAAAAACACATTCTGAGAAAAACTAAGGAAGCCCATTCGAATCTTTAAAAAGAAAAAAAAAAGTGGCTTTAGGACATTCTAAGTATGATGAGGAATGTGACTATGATCTTTTTTAAAATTGTGAGTAAAGGTGGGTGGAAATTGGGCCAAGAAATTGTGGGCAGCAAATTGTTTACAGACAGAGAGGCCAAGTCTAGTTTCCATGGTGGCGCTCAACTCAGACCCCTCCCCCTCTGCATCCTTGTGGAAGTGGGTCTCCTTCAACGTGCAACAACAGCAGCTATTCAACTCGCTCAAAACAAGGGAATTTGACTGCGACGAGACCCTCGTCCAAAAGAAGAGCATCGGATCTGAAGTTCTAAATGCGGATGGCCAAGGGTAGGACTACACTGAGCGCTCGCTCGCTCCTCCATTGATTACCCTCGCGATCCCACATGTCTGATAGGGCAAGTCAGTCTCTCATATTACAATAATCCGTTCATACATTGCATTTGCTTGGTTCAAGAGTGGCCTAGTTGATCGAAGCACGAAAGGGTAACAACTTGTCGTGCTCGGTTTTACTCATAATTTGACAACTCTGGGAATGGGGCCGAGACCGACCCCTCCAATTTGCAAATGGACGATACTTCCCATTCGTCCCCAGCCCGACCCCCTCCCTCTGTCTCCGGTTCACGTTACGACATGATTCGCATCGATTCGAGACTCCGAGGTCTTTAAGCATCGCCTTCTTTACGGGTGTTATGCCGGACAAGAAGAGAGGACGCACCTGGGGTCTGGCCTACACATGAGCGTGAACCTCGAAGACTCGACCTGGATAGGATCATTGAGAGTCTGGTTTTGCACGTCGTTACTTGTTATAGTGCTTGCGAGTGAGATTTCAGTCCTTGTTTTCGTTTCGTCTTGTGTGATGCCGGGGCTAGTTTTCAGTCCCCCGCGCTGAGGAGTATTTCCCTGGAAATCTCATGTTGGCGAAATTTCCCGTAAGTACTACAACTTATCGTGATAAAAATGGTCGATACTCCTTTGTGTTGGAATCAAGTCCTAGACTAGCTACAAGTCCATAACATACACATAAAAAGAGTTTGGTTGTTTTCCTGCTGCTATGAGCCAGTTTAAGGCCTGAGAAGCGCATCACCGCTCCCGGGATCTAACGATAACCGAATCAATTTCCTAGTTTTAACCGCTCTGTGTTCAACACACTTCTTGTCACTTCTGCACTATCTGACTCAACACTCGGCGCCAGCTCAGTTCGAGGAGAGAAAAAAAATGTAGGGTTTCCACTAGGAAAATCGCTTCCGCTTGCTTGGCCGAGTTTGCGATCATCGTTTTGCGAACCCCCCCCACAACACCACACCTCCACCCCCCCCACCCCCCCCCGCGGTCCACCAATTGTCCGCAGGAATCTTGATAAACACCCGCAACAGCTCCTTCGACAAATCAGCTTCAATGAGCCATCCATGTTGATCGTCAGGGTTCGGATCCGCAAGTTTCCAGGTCTGAGGTATGCCTCTGCGTTGAGTCACTTTCTTCTTTGAATTTCGGTCCATCTCGCCACATTCTCGTGCATTGCTGCGGCAGCGTCGACAAGAGACGTTGGATGTAAGATTTGCCTTTCGGAAATATCAAATGGTTTTGAGCTTTCCACATGAAGTGGACCACATGACTAGAGGTGTCCAGGTCCGGGTCGGTCTGGTCCTAATATGGAACCGAGGACGGACCGGTAGTCCCGATTCCCAACTTTTTAGGACCAGGGCCGGACAAGACCGGACTGGCTCGGGACTGGTGGTCTAGTCCGGTCCCAATCCCGTCCCAATGGTACCGCTAAACTCGCTACTTATAGAAATCTAACCTTTTAATCTAAACTAATAACTCCCAGTATTAATTATCCAACCTAATAAAACATATACATGATTATCACACAATCACCACATAAGTAACTTATAATCCTTAAAAGATATAAGACTAAATTAGGGAAAAAAAAACACTTAAAAATAACTGAAACAGGATGTATGTACTGCATTAATCTCCTCGAGTTGGAAGGAATCAAGCTCAAAGGGGATTACACTTGTACTTCACTAAATTCAAATGTGAATAAAGTAATAATAATTGTTTTCATAATATAGTCAAGACAAAGCACAGATTGAGTCAAGATAAAAACATGATCGAAGATTGTATATCGATGAACAGATCGGAGGATACGTTGCGAAGCTGAGATGCACAAGAAAAAAGAGAGGAGTGAATATCGAGCAGAAGAATGGGAAATTAGGTTAAACCAGTTCTTCAGATTTTTTTAATCTCTCTCTCTCTCTCTCTTCTCTCTCTCGCTCTCTCTCTCTCTCTATCTCTATTAATATATATATATTATTTTTTTTTTTCTGAACAACGATCTGATCCCATCCACCATAAAACTGAAGACTAAATCGTCCTGGTCATTGGTCCCATTATTGGGATCGGGAGACCAGGACTACCCCCCTCAAGAACTGAACCAATTCGAATGATTGATCTGTTCGATCCAGTTTTGCTCACCCTTACACATGATTGTCGCTTTCAAAGGGCTCCGACGTTTAGATTTTCTTTGATTTGACTAACCATTTATCAATTCTAGTTAACCGGTGTTTGCTAACATTGATGTTCAGGTCCATGTCACACCACACACCAGATTCATCTAAGGATAAGACATTACCAAAAAAATCATAAATCTCTTGCAATTATGTCAATTCAGTCATAAACCTTTTTGTATTTATGTCAATTTAATCCATTGATCGGCATTGCAATGACATAGACTTTTTTTTTGTCCAAAAATTATTTTTGATATCAATTTTACTCATATTGAATTCAAAAAAAAAAAAGGAGAAAAAACAAGTGTGAAGCGGGTGTGAGGGTTGCAAGCCCTCGCCACTATCGCCCCACCATTGCTAGAAAGGGCCAACAATGGTGGGGGATGGCCAGCGAGGGTCACAGGGCATCACCCAGACTTGGCCGAGGGCAGACATTGGCAGCTGACCCTTGCTAGCGGTAGCCCTTACCTGTGGTCCAATGACCCCGCTGGCTATCCTCCACCCTTGCCGACCCTTCACAGTGATGGTAAGGTGGCTCCAAGTGCTCACTACTTGCTTCACTCTCTTCTCTCTCTTTTTAACCCTATTTTTCAATTAATTATATAAAATTGATATTAAAAAATCGTCTTGGACCCAAAAAAAAAAAAAGTACAGCACCACACAATGTCGGCCGATCAAATAAATTGAATTGCACAAATACAAAAAAGTTGTGGACTAATTTTCAAAAAAAAAAATTAGTATTGAATTGGCATAATTACAATAGATTTAGAAATTTTTTGTAATTCACCCCATTTAAGGATAGAGTAGCAAGATGCGTGGAATCATTTCTGGTTCCAGCTCTCTCCTTTGTATTGGGCAAATTCTGGTTCCAGCGATAGTACCCAAAAGATGTTCCAGCGATACTACCCAATTTCGACTCCACAAGCCTAATGGGAAGATGGACTGGGAATAAGTTAGGGTTTACGGGGACTTAGGGTTTGGATAAAACTATCACCATGAGGATACAAGGCAGCTCTTCCGTTGAAGAGAATAATCGGAATTTAAGTGTCTCAATTACTTTATAAGTCATATTATTTTAAACCATCAAATTAGGCTCCATTCTTTCTGGTCAATGGGAAAACCACGGGCATCAAATCAAAAACCAAGAGATTTGAAAAGAAGGTTTTTAAGGGAATCATTATAAAATTCAAAAATTTACATTTTTTAATTAATGTTCGGGCACGCCTGGAAAATTAAACAATAAATGTCATTCACAATTTCGCGCCATATAATTATGAATCCCACGAAATCCTAGGAGTCTATGACTAGATAGTGGCCTGGAAATTTGAAGAAAAAGATGGTGATTTTTTAAATGTCATTAGTAACTAGTTGTTATTTGTCAGTGATGTCCGTTAGTTAATACAACGAGATTACCTGAATTACATACATGCCGGTGGATAGAGAGAGTAGAAATCAGGGAAAATTTCAAAAGAGAGCCCCAAGTCCTCTCGTTTTCTCAAGTAAGGACTTGAAGTGCCCTCATTGTTTCAAATAAAGGTGTGAAGCGACCATATCAATCTCAAAAAAGGGCATAACTCATCATTGATCGGGGCATTTTGTCCTTTGTCATTTTCTTATTTTTAATTTTTTGATTTTTTAAAATAAAAAAATCGTATATAAAAAAAAAAAACAGACACCGCCCAACGCCGATGGAGCAGCGGCGACGACCGTCAAGGTCACTAGTGCCTCGATAAGGGCAAACGACCTTGCCGACCAGAGGCGAGGGCTTGGTGGCCCTCGCTAGATCTGGGCGAGGCCAAGGGCGAACGACCTGTACCCAGATTCGGGAGAGGGTCGTGACCCTCTCCTAGCTCTAGTGAGGGCTACTAGGCCCTTGCCGAGGTGCCGATGACCTCGACTACCTTCATCGTTGCTCCATCGGGGCTAGGGCGCCACAGGCAAGAGTGGGCATTTTTTTTTTACTTTTACTTTTTTTATTTTTAATTTGATTTAACTAATGAAATTAAGTTAAAAAATATATTTCGACAAAAATGTCCTCGATCAGTCGAAAAAATTTGGTCAACCGACAAAGTCGAGCCCCTATTTGAAGCAGCAATAGTCAATTTAGGCCTTTTTTGAGATAATAATAGTATTTCAGGCTCTTATTTGAAATAAATTTCACTTTAAGCCTTTATTTGGGGTAAAAAAAAATAAGACTTTGGGGCCCTTTTCGAAAATTTTCCATAGAAATCACGACCGTGCATCGTCCATCATGCGGCGGTTATTTTGATGCCGGGACCCACTTCGATTCCATTCGAGGCATGCCTTTTGGTCGTGTTCTGGCGTGGCACGTCGTACGGACACCGGAGGAGGCAGCAAAAGCAAAGCACGCAAAATCGCAAGAACAAAGAGGCCAAGAAGGCCCCGAAGTAGATTAAAACTTGGAAACGGATCCCCTGCCATAACTATTCTGTGGCAGGGTGACATAGAAACAATCTCAGCCGTCCGATTTAAATGGACGGCCAAGATTGCGCCACGTCATCCGGAGAAATCCAACTCAAAATTTGAGCGGCAAGAACCAGATTTATTAAAAAAAAACAAAAAAAACCATTAGATCTGTCGTTTGCAAGTTTCCCACGCTCGAAGGACGTCTTGCATTTTCTCCAGGAGAGCTCGGGTGGAGCAGATCTTCGCTAAATCGCCCTCCGCGGCCTCATTCCGGGAGAGCTCGGGTGGAGCAGTCCGCCGGTAGTGCGAAGAGTTGCCCATTCCCGGGAACCCGAGGATTTCGTCGAGTTCGCGCGCATCAAATCTGTCGTTTGCAAGTTTCCCACGCTCGAAGGACGTCCGATTTAAATGAACGGTTGGATTTCATTCTATGTCACCCCTGCCGTAACTATTCTATGGCAGGGGATCCCAATCCTTAAAACTTGGGCCAAGATTTGCCCCCGTTCGACCCCTCGTCTCGCATCGATTGATATCGCGTAATGTTGTCGTGGAATAAGGAGGAGCCCTTCGTATCCTCCAATTTCCAAAAGGCCCGAACTCAGCACGCATTTCTTGTTCATAACATGAAGTTGAAGAATTCACTGCGTACATCCATGTCAGTTGCGATTTCACCTGTGTCCTTTTCCTAATTAAGCAAAATCGGCAGGTGGACGGCGGCCAATCGGAGAGGCAATTTCGTTGCCGACCGCTACTCCCCGCGGTTTCGGGAATAGGCTCGCCGAGGGGCTCGACCACTTGACGAGGTGCGAACAAATGAAGACCCCCGATCGAGCCAACCGTCCTCCCGCTCCGCCCGTGGAGATTGGCCGCAGCCCGCGACACGCCGGTCCCCCGGGCTCGCTAATCAGATTTCAGAATTGTCCCCTAGAGAGCCATTGATCTATGTGGCCCGTGCGTTAGATGTCCTCGGGCCAATTAGGTAGAAATTGGACCATTTCATCAAACCTTTTTCCATCAATTATTTCTGGCCTTAACCTGCGATTTCGCTCGGTCGTCTTGACTTTTCTTGAGATCCCCCAACTCGATTCGCTTCCCCCAAAAACCCCTTCGCGTGGGATTTCTTTTATGGAAATTAACCAGCTTTTTCCTCGTAATTTACAAAGCCAAAAAAAAGACTGTAGAAAAATCCATCTATCGATGGTGTGATCACAACGTTATGTGCACAAGGCATACACGTTGGAAACCATGGGAACCGTTTCCAAAGCTTAGTGTATTAACAAATCGTGTCAATTCACGAAATTTCAGACCATTTACAGAAACATTACCAAGAAAGTCTTAAATCTATTACAATTTGGGGCCTAAACCTTTTGCATCCATTTTGACCGAACGGCGCTGACGTGGATTTTTATTTTTTTTACATATTTTTTATGATTTTTTTCTTTTTTTCTTCCTTTTAGTAATATTTTTCCAACTATTAGGGGCGGCAAGACCCTAGCCCGGTTTGCACAGGGGTCGCCGTCTCTAAGGATCGCGGGAAAAAACTAATAAAAAATAAAAAGAAATTCAAAAAATAATCGAAACACTATTGAGAAAATCTCAACGTGAGCACCAATTAGTCGAAAATTGGCTTGATAGATTGAATTTATCACGAATGCAAAAGGTTTAAGATTGAATTGGTACAATTATAATAGGTTCGTGACTCTCTTTTTTTTCTTTTAGGGTAATTCACCCAAGCGGCTACTAAGGATTCTAATCAGACAGACTCTACTTATATTCTGAAGATTAATTTAGAAAACCTGCAACTCGCATCACATGAAATTGAATGGCAGACTGAGGTGGCTAATGGTGGGGATAACAAACTAATAATGCAAGGGATGCTTTACTGATTCTTTGGTTGTCTTCTTCTTCTAAAACGTAGCTTCACCTGAGATTTTTCTTAGGCATCCTAGTCAAAATAGAACCAGCAAAAGTAAATGATGGGCCATGGTTTTTCTTGTTTGCAACGCCTGTTTGAGCTGCCAAAGCCCTCCCTCCTGTCCTCTGCAATCTGAAAGCTGGAGTTCACTGCTTGGAATTGAATGGGGACACAGGATGGAGAGATCCCGAAAAGCCTGTCTGGCATCAAGTCCTTTCTTTACTTCAAGTAAAGAAAAAAAAAACGAGGGACAGAAGCAATTTAACTCCACCACACTCACTGAGATCGGCGATTGGCGATCAATATTTATATAACCACCACCCCAAAACTTACCTGAGAGACCCACAATTTTTCTCCCTTTTTTTTTTCCTGGAAAGGTGGAAAAACAAAATTGAAAAAAGTTGTCTTTTTTATTGAGAGCGGAGAAAATTAGGGAGAGAGAGCATTGATAAGGGGTCATGTGGGATTCATCAGAGGACAAAGTTGGTGACAGGAGGGCATGCGGCGAAGCAAAGATTGGTTGCATATGAAAGGAGCTGGGGTGGGTGCTCTTGTGAAAGGGTGTTGTTAAATGCTCTGCCCTTGTCTCATACACTGGCCACTTCCTCCTCTCCCTTCTCTCTCTCTCTCTCTCTAGAACACCGCAGAGGCCTGTGTTGTGGGCCCATTTTGGCTGCACTCAGTGGGCCCAACTTGTGTCCAGTCCAATTCTTTCTCACATGTACAGGGTACAACACAGCAACGACACAACAGTAACAGACACACCCAAAACTTCCCTCTCCGACTTTACTGATTGTTCCTCCTGTTTTCTCCTCCCTTCTATTTCTTCCCTTTCTCCCCCCCCCCCCCACGCCCCTCCATCCCTCCCTCCTCTTGCCATTGATTCCAAATAGATGAAACTGCCTGCTCTTCTGTCTGTAACATTTGTTATGGGGGACTGCATAGTATGGAGTTGCAGATTGCAGATATCAAAGTTTCATTTGGTGCTGCATGTTGTGCGTGTATGGTGTTCCTGCAGCGCGGGAAATTCCATAATGGAGGGCCCACAGCTCTGCTTTCCAGACAGCCTGGCAGTGGCGCCCACATTGACCAAATTCTCTCTCTCACAGAGTAATTCCCAGCCCCAGCTCTTCCTTTGGTCCTCCCCTCCCCCCAATTGAAGTTGAAGAAGCCACAGAGAGACAGAGAGAGAGAGAGAGAGAGAGAGGGGAGATTAAGTAAGTGGAGGAACTTTAAGTGGGTACTTGCCCCAAATATTCGGGTGCATTATCAAAGTGGGATTATATAAAAGGAGAGACCTTTGACGTAACCCCACATCCAGCCACACCAAACGGAAAAGATAAAGAAAAGGAATAGATAACGAATGGGCAATCAACCCATCGAGAAACTTAGATGGAGTTGCCCAATGGGGGTGGGGGGGCGGCAAAGATCTTACGGCTCAAGATAGTGTAAATCAACAGTAAACTTCAACATCAGAAAATCTTAACATGACCCGCATAGCACCAACCAAATACGCCGTATCAGTATCAGAAGTTCAGAACAAAGTATAGGTTTTAGTAAAAGGACGGCAAATCCTTGATTACATGGAGAAATCGACAGCATGGATCGAGTTCTCATACCCGACTTTAACCTCGCCGTTAGATCATCACGCCATGGAATACAATGCGGAGGGAATATCTGCAAATGGATAAGAATAAAAAACCTAACCCACGGTAAAAAGATTAAAAAAAAAAAGCAGTGGAATGTTTATTTATTTAGAAGAGGGAAATGAAAGGGCGCAACGCACCTGACAAATGGAGAAATTAAAATTGGAAGTTAAGGTGGGCAACCGATCTTGGCTACATGCGTTGCTGCATTGTTCCCGTACAATCTCCGAGGTGATGTGACGTCCCGGCGTTGTGCCCACATCAAATCAAATCTTTGCCCCCAGTAGGATCGTAGTCCACCACACCCCCCCCCCCCCCCCCCCCACCCAAAAATAAAAGAACAACACAACTCCTCCCTCTTACAGCTGTATGGTCCTGATTGATCATCAGCCCCCACCCAATCCCCTCCTTTCCCTCCAAAAGTCCCCCCTCTGACGTGGCGTCGACCCATCATTCCCACGTCATCATCCCCATCCCCCGCCGGGGGCATGTTCGTCCATTGGTACTAATCCAAATACACCTACGAAGCTTATCAAGGCAATTAACTGCGTTAGGATTTTTAATGAAAAAGAGAAGGAGGAGAAGGAGCAGAAGAAACAGAGACAAACAGAGAGGAAGAAAAAGAAGAGCGAAAAAGGAAAGCTGGGCGCGGTGTTACGTTATGTTAGTGGAGGGAGACAACTACTTGGGGAGATTGTCTAGGAGATTGTCAAACATACGCCCCCCGTACAGTGCCGCAGGCAAGAATACCGTCCTTCCCTGTCGGACACGTGGCGCCTCGTCTCGGTCAACGTTCCAAGATCCTGGCCTCTACGAGATATAGGGGCCGCTCCTACGGGGGGCATTTCCGTCAATCGTGTCGCCCTCCTCATGATGATGACTGACTTTTGGGTGGGACTTGCTTTTCATGCAGCGAAGACCATCATGCTCCAATTGCTGCTCTTTTCGAATAATTGACACATTATTATTATTATTACGATTTGTTTCTGCATTGATTCGATCTCTATCTCCTCCTCCTCCTCCTCCTCCTCTCTTCTTTTCTGTTTTTACTCGTTCTTTCACTGGCCGACCCGCCAAAGTATATACAATAAAAACTTGAGATTCGGCTAAAATCAAATGGAAATATATATCTGTTCAGACATTTTTATAGGAGTGACAATAATATAAAACAATAAATGTCAATGTTGCTGACAAAATTCTCTGTTCCTTCCTACAACCCCCCCCCCCCCCCCCCCCCCGGCGCGTCTATTTTAAATCCCTCAATGACGAGAAAATCAAATTACTTGGAAAAAAAAAGAATTTATTAAGAATTCGCGATTCCCCCTGGCCAAAAAAAAATTTGATATATTAGAGAGAGAGAGAGAGGGGGGAAGGGCGGTGCTGCTGGTGCTATGGTGCCGGTAGTGGTCTGAATTATCTAGGAGTGTTCCTGTACATCTGATGATTCGGGGGCAGAGAATCGAAGCCGCTTGTTGGGCGGCGGCGGCGGCGGCGGCGGCGGAGGAGGAGGCGGCGGCGGCTCGGCTTGGCTGGTGGCGGCGGCGATGGGGTTGTTGTCGGCGGAGCGCGTGTCGCAGCTCTTGCAAGCAGCCGCGTCGAGGACTCCCACTGGGCTGGGCGGCGCCGCAGGGGACTCGGGCTCCTCTGCAACTTTGACCGTCGCAGAGGGACACGTGTCGACGAGGTACTCCTCCATTAGTTGGCGACAGCTTCTCACCATTTCCTGTCCAAGAAATTAATAAATAATAAAACTATATAAGTTCACGAAAAAGACCAGAATTACGACTTATAGAGCCACAAGATTTGCTTTTTCATGTCCCTAAACTAAACGAAATGACTATTATACCCTTCGCGGAGAAAACGGAACGTATCATTAGGGGAAAAAAGAAACAAGAGAGGTTGCAGAAAAGCACGTAGTACCGTGTACTACGTGCTTTTCTGCAACCTCTCTTGTTTCTTTTTTCCCCTAATGATACGTTCCGTTTTCTCCGCGAAGGGTATAATAGTCATTTCGTTTAGTTTAGGGACATGAAAAAGCAAATCTTGTGGCTCTATAAGTCGTAATTCTGGTCTTTTTCGTGAACTTATATAGTTTTATTATTATTAATTCTTGGACAGGAAATGGTGAGAAGCTGTCGCCAACTAATGGAGGAGTACCTCGTCGACACGTGTCCCTCTGCGACGGTCAAAGTTGCAGAGGAGCCCGAGTCCCTGCGGCGCCGCCCAGCCCAGTGGGAGTCCTCGACGCGGCTGCTGCAAGAGCTGCGACACGCGCTCCGCCGACAACAACCCCATCGCCGCCGCCACCAGCCAAGCCGAGCCGCCGCCGCCTCCTCCTCCGCCGCCGCCGCCGCCGCCGCCGCCCAACAAGCGGCTTCGATTCTCTGCCCCCGAATCATCAGATGTACAGGAACACTCCTAGATAATTCAGACCACTACCGGCACCAGTAGCACCAGCAGCACCGCCCTTCCCCCCTCTCTCTCTCTCTAATATATCAAATTTTTTTTTGGCCAGGGAGGAATCGCGAATTCTTAATAAATTCTTTTTTTTCCAAGTAATTTGATTTTCTCGTCATTGAGGGATTTAAAATAGACGCGCCGGGGGGGGGGGGGGGGGGGGGGGGGTTGTAGGAAGGAACAGAGAATTTTGTCAGCAACATTGACATTTATGTTTTATATTATTGTCACTCCTAATAAAAATGTCCTGAACAGATATATATTTCCATTTGATTTTAGCCGAATCTCAAAGTTTTTATTGTATATACTTTGGCGGGTCGGCCAGTGAAAGAACGAGTAAAAACAGAAAAGAAGAGAGGAGGAGGAGGAGGAGGAGGAGATAGAGATCGAATCAATGCAGAAACAAATCGTAATAATAATAATAATGTGTCAATATTCGAAAAGAGCAGCAATTGGAGCATGATGGTCTTCGCTGCATGAAAAGCAAGTCCCACCAAAAGTCAGTCATCATCATGAGGAGGGCGACACGATTGACGGAAATGCCCCCCGTAGGAGCGGCCCCTATATCTCGTAGAGGCCAGGATCTTGGAACGTTGACCGAGACGAGGCGCCACGTGTCCGACAGGGAAGGACGGTATTCTTGCCTGCGGCACTGTACGGGGGGGCGTATGTTGACAATCTCCTAGACAATCTCCCCAAGTAGTTGTCTCCCTCCACTAACATAACGTAACACCGCGCCCAGCTTTCCTTTTTCGCTCTTCTTTTTCTTCCTCTCTGTTTGTCTCTGTTTCTTCTGCTCCTTCTCCTCCTTCTCTTTTTCATTAAAAATCCTAACGCAGTTAATTGCCTTGATAAGCTTCGTAGGTGTATTTGGATTAGTACCAATGGACGAACATGCCCCCGGCGGGGGATGGGGATGATGACGTGGGAATGATGGGTCGACGCCACGTCAGAGGGGGGACTTTTGGAGGGAAAGGAGGGGATTGGGTGGGGGCTGATGATCAATCAGGACCATACAGCTGTAAAGAGGGAGGAGTTGTGTTGTTCTTTTATTTTTGGGGGGGGGGGGGGGGGGGGGGGGTGTGGTGGACTACGATCCTACTGGGGGCAAAGATTTGATTTGATGTGGGCACAACGCCGGGACGTCACATCACCTCGGAGATTGTACGGGAACAATGCAGCAACGCATGTAGCCAAGATCGGTTGCCCACCTTAACTTCCAATTTTAATTTCTCCATTTGTCAGGTGCGTTGCGCCCTTTCATTTCCCTCTTCTAAATAAATAAACATTCCACTGCTTTTTTTTTTTAATCTTTTTACCGTGGGTTAGGTTTTTATCTTATCCATTTGCAGATATTCCCTCCGCATTGTATTCCATGGCGTGATGATCTAACGGCGAGGTTAAAGTCGGGTATGAGAACTCGATCCATGCTGTCGATTTCTCCATGTAATCAAGGATTTGCCGTCCTTTTACTAAAACCTATACTTTGTTCTGAACTTCTGATACTGATACGGCGTATTGGTTGGTGCTATGCGGGTCATGTTAAGATTTTCTGATGTTGAAGTTTACTGTTGATTACACTATCTTGAGCCGTAAGATCTTTGCCGCCCCCCCACCCCCATTGGGCAACTCCATCTAAGTTTCTCGATGGGTTGATTGCCCATTCGTTATCTATTCCTTTTCTTTATCTTTTCCGTTTGGTGTGGCTGGATGTGGGGTTACGTCAAAGGTCTCTCCTTTTATATAATCCCACTTTGATAATGCACCCGAATATTTGGGGCAAGTACCCACTTAAAGTTCCTCCACTTACTTAATCTCCCCTCTCTCTCTCTCTCTCTCTCTCTGTCTCTCTGTGGCTTCTTCAACTTCAATTGGGGGGAGGGGAGACCAAAGGAAGAGCTGGGGCTGGGAATTACTCTGTGAGAGAGAGAATTTGGTCAATGTGGGCGCCACTGCCAGGCTGTCTGGAAAGCAGAGCTGTGGGCCCTCCATTATGGAATTTCCCGCGCTGCAGGAACACCATACACGCACAACATGCAGCACCAAATGAAACTTTGATATCTGCAATCTGCAACTCCATACTATGCAGTCCCCCATAACAAATGTTACAGACAGAAGAGCAGGCAGTTTCATCTATTTGGAATCAATGGCAAGAGGAGGGAGGGATGGAGGGGCGTGGGGGGGGGGGGAGAAAGGGAAGAAATAGAAGGGAGGAGAAAACAGGAGGAACAATCAGTAAAGTCGGAGAGGGAAGTTTTGGGTGTGTCTGTTACTGTTGTGTCGTTGCTGTGTTGTACCCTGTACATGTGAGAAAGAATTGGACTGGACACAAGTTGGGCCCACTGAGTGCAGCCAAAATGGGCCCACAACACAGGCCTCTGCGGTGTTCTAGAGAGAGAGAGAGAGAGAAGGGAGAGGAGGAAGTGGCCAGTGTATGAGACAAGGGCAGAGCATTTAACAACACCCTTTCACAAGAGCACCCACCCCAGCTCCTTTCATATGCAACCAATCTTTGCTTCGCCGCATGCCCTCCTGTCACCAACTTTGTCCTCTGATGAATCCCACATGACCCCTTATCAATGCTCTCTCTCCCTAATTTTCTCCGCTCTCAATAAAAAAGACAACTTTTTTCAATTTTGTTTTTCCACCTTCCAGTAGGAAAAAAAAAAGGGGAGAAAAATTGTGGGTCTCTCAGGTAAGTTTTGGGGGTGGTGGTTATATAAATATTGATCGCCAATCGCCGATCTCAGTGAGTGTGGTGGAGTTAAATTGCTTCTGTCCCTCGTTTTTTTTTTCTTTACTTGAAGTAAAGAAAGGACTTGATGCCAGACAGGCTTTTCGGGATCTCTCCATCCTGTGTCCCCATTCAATTCCAAGCAGTGAACTCCAGCTTTCAGATTGCAGAGGACAGGAGGGAGGGCTTTGGCAGCTCAAACAGGGCGTTGCAAACAAGAAAAACCATGGCCCATCATTTACTTTTGCTGGGTTCTATTTTGACTAGGATGCCTAAGAAAAATCTCAGGTGAAGCTACGTTTTAGAAGAAGAAGACAACCAAAGAATCAGTAAAGCATCCCTTGCATTATTAGTTTGTTATCCCCACCATTAGCCACCTCAGTCTGCCATTCAATTTCATGTGATGCGAGTTGCAGGTTTTCTAAATTAATCTTCAGAATATAAGTAGAGTCTGTCTGATTAGAATCCTTAGTAGCCGCTTGGGTGAATTACCCTAAAAAGAAAAAAAAGAGAGTCACGAACCTATTATAATTGTACCAATTCAATCTTAAACCTTTTGCATTCGTGATAAATTCAATCTATCAAGCCAATTTTCGACTAATTGGTGCTCACGTTGAGATTTTCTCAATAGTGTTTCGATTATTTTTTGAATTTCTTTTTATTTTTTATTAGTTTTTTCCCGCGATCCTTAGAGACGGCGACCCCTGTGCAAACCGGGCTAGGGTCTTGCCGCCCCTAATAGTTGGAAAAATATTACTAAAAGGAAGAAAAAAAGAAAAAAATCATAAAAAATATGTAAAAAAAATAAAAATCCACGTCAGCGCCGTTCGGTCAAAATGGATGCAAAAGGTTTAGGCCCCAAATTGTAATAGATTTAAGACTTTCTTGGTAATGTTTCTGTAAATGGTCTGAAATTTCGTGAATTGACACGATTTGTTAATACACTAAGCTTTGGAAACGGTTCCCATGGTTTCCAACGTGTATGCCTTGTGCACATAACGTTGTGATCACACCATCGATAGATGGATTTTTCTACAGTCTTTTTTTGGCTTTGTAAATTACGAGGAAAAAGCTGGTTAATTTCCATAAAAGAAATCCCACGCGAAGGGGTTTTTGGGGGAAGCGAATCGAGTTGGGGGATCTCAAGAAAAGTCAAGACGACCGAGCGAAATCGCAGGTTAAGACCAGAAATAATTGATGGAAAAAGGTTTGATGAAATGGTCCAATTTCTACCTAATTGGCCCGAGGACATCTAACGCACGGGGCCACATAGATCAATGGCTCTCTAGGGGACAATTCTGAAATCTGATTAGCGAGCCCGGGGGACCGGCGTGTCGCGGGCTGCGGCCAATCTCCACGGGCGGAGCGGGAGGACGGTTGGCTCGATCGGGGGTCTTCATTTGTTCGCACCTCGTCAAGTGGTCGAGCCCCTCGGCGAGCCTATTCCCGAAACCGCGGGGAGTAGCGGTCGGCAACGAAATTGCCTCTCCGATTGGCCGCCGTCCACCTGCCGATTTTGCTTAATTAGGAAAAGGACACAGGTGAAATCGCAACTGACATGGATGTACGCAGTGAATTCTTCAACTTCATGTTATGAACAAGAAATGCGTGCTGAGTTCGGGCCTTTTGGAAATTGGAGGATACGAAGGGCTCCTCCTTATTCCACGACAACATTACGCGATATCAATCGATGCGAGACGAGGGGGTCGAACGGGGGCAAATCTTGGCCCAAGTTTTAAGGATTGGGATCCCCTGCCATAGAATAGTTACGGCAGGGGTGACATAGAATGAAATCCAACCGTTCATTTAAATCGGACGTCCTTCGAGCGTGGGAAACTTGCAAACGACAGATTTGATGCGCGCGAACTCGACGAAATCCTCGGGTTCCCGGGAATGGGCAACTCTTCGCACTACCGGCGGATTGCTCCACTCGAGCTCTCCGGAATGAGGCCGCGGAGGGCGATTTAGCGAAGATCTGCTCCACCCGAGCTCTCCTGGAGAAAATGCAAGACGTCCTTCGAGCGTGGAAAACTTGCAAACGACAGATCTAATGGTTTTTTGTTTTTTTTTAATAAATCTGGTTCTTGCCGCTCAAATTTTGAGTTGGATTTCTCCGGATGACGTGGCGCAATCTGGCCGTCCATTTAAATCGGACGGCTGAGATTGTTTCTATGTCACCCTGCCACAGAATAGTTATGGCAGGGGATCCGTTTCCAAGTTTTAATCTACTTCGGGGCCTTCTTGGCCTCTTTGTTCTTGCGATTTTGCGTGCTTTGCTTTTGCTGCCTCCTCCGGTGTCCGTACGACGTGCCACGCCAGAACACGACCAAAAGGCATGCCTCGAATGGAATCGAAGTGGGTCCCGGCATCAAAATAACCGCCGCATGATGGACGATGCACGGTCGTGATTTCTATGGAAAATTTTCGAAAAGGGCCCCCAAAGTCTTATTTTTTTTTACCCCAAATAAAGGCTTAAAGTGAAATTTATTTCAAATAAGAGCCTGAAATACTATTATTATCTCAAAAAGGCCTAAATTGACTATTGCTGCTTCAAATAGGGGCTCGACTTTGTCGGTTGACCAAATTTTTCGACTGATCGAGGACATTTTTGTCGAAATATATTTTTTAACTTAATTTCATTAGTTAAATCAAATTAAAAATAAAAAAAAAAAGTAAAAGTAAAAAAAAAATGCCCACTCTTGCCTGTGGCGCCCTAGCCCCGATGGAGCAACGATGAAGGTAGTCGAGGTCATCGGCACCTCGGCAAGGGCCTAGTAGCCCTCACTAGAGCTAGGAGAGGGTCACGACCCTCTCCCGAATCTGGGTACAGGTCGTTCGCCCTTGGCCTCGCCCAGATCTAGCGAGGGCCACCAAGCCCTCGCCTCTGGTCGGCAAGGTCGTTTGCCCTTATCGAGGCACTAGTGACCTTGACGGTCGTCGCCGCTGCTCCATCGGCGTTGGGCGGTGTCTGTTTTTTTTTTTTATATACGATTTTATTATTTTCAAAAAATCAAAAAATTAAAAATAAGAAAATGACAAAGGACAAAAATGCCCCGATCAATGATGAGTTATGCCCTTTTTTGAGATTGATATGGTCGCTTCACACCTTTATTTGAAACAATGAGGGCACTTCAAGTCCTTACTTGAGAAAACGAGAGGACTTGGGGCTCTCTTTTGAAATTTTCCCTGATTTCTACTCTCTCTATCCACCGGCATGTATGTAATTCAGGTAATCTCGTTGTATTTAACTAACGGACATCACTGACAAATAACAACTAGTTACTAATGACATTTAAAAAATCACCATCTTCTCTTCAAATTTCCAGGCCACTATCTACTCATAGACTCCTAGGATTTCGGATTCATAATTATATGGCAGCGAAATTGTGAATGACATTTATTGTTAATTTCCAGGCGTGCCCGAACATTAATTAAAACATGTAAATTTTTGAATTTTATAATGATTCCTTAAAAACACTCTTTTCAAATCTCTTGGTTTTTGATTTGATGCCCGTGGTTTTCCCATTGACCAGAAAGAATGGAGCCTAATTTGATGGTTTAAAAATATGACTTATAAACGTAAAGTCGACTCACTGACGTTGAGACACTTAAATCCGATTATTCTCTTCAACGGAAGAGCTGCCTTGTATCCCTCATGGTGATAGTTTTATCCAAACCCTAAGTCCCCGTAAACCCTAACTTATTCCCAGTCCATCTTCCCATTAGGCTTGTGGAGTCGAAATTGGGTACTATCGCTGGAACCAGAAATTTGACCCAATACAAGGAGAAGAAGCTGGAACCAGAAATGATTCCACGCATCTTGCTACTCTATCCTTAAATGGGGTGAATTACCAAAAAAATTTCTAAATCTATTGTAATTATGCCAATTCAATACTAATTTTTTTTTTTTGAAAATTAGTCCTACAACTTTTTTGTATTTGTGCAATTCAATTTATTTGATCGGCCGACATTGATGTGGTGCTGTACTTTTTTTTTTTTGGGCCAAGAAACGATTTTTTAATATCAATTTTATATAATTAAATTGAAAAAATAGGGTTAAAAAGAGAGAGAAGAGAGTGAAGCAAGTAGTGAGCACTTGGAGCACCTTACCATCACTGTGAAGGGTCGGCAAGGGTGGAGGATAGCCAGCGGGGGTCATTGGGACCATAGGTAAGGGCTACCGCTAGCAAGGGTCAGCTGCCAGTGTCTGCCCTCGGCCAAGTCTGGGTGATGCCCTGTGACCCTCGCTGGCCATCCCCAACCATTGTTGGCCCTTTCTAGCAATGGTGGGGCGATAGTGGCGAGGGCTTGCAACCCTCACAGCCCGCTTCACACTTGTTTTTCTCCTTTTTTTTTTTTTGAATTCAATATGAGTAAAATTGATATCAAAAATAATTTTTGGACAAAAAAAAAGTCTATGTCATTGCAATGCCGATCAAATGGATTAAATTGACATAAAACAAAAAGGTTTATGACTGAATGACATAATTGCATAGATTTATGATTTTTTGGTAATGTCTTATCCTTAGATGAATCTGGTGTGTGGTGTGACATGGACCTGAACATCAATGTTAGCAAACATGGGTTAACTAGAATTGATAAATGGTTAGTCAAAATCAAAGAAAATCTAAACGTCGGAGCCCCTTTGAAAGCGACCAATCATGGTAAGGGTGAGCAAACTGGATCGAACAGGATCAGATCAGTCGAATTGGTTCAGTTCTTGAGGGGGGTAGGGTAGTCCTGGTCCCCGATCCAATAAATGGGACCAAGACCAGGACGATTTAGTCCTCAGTTTTATGGTGGATGGGATCAGATCGGATCGTTCAGAAAAAAAAAAAAATAATATATATATATTTAATAGAGAGAGAGAGAGAGAGAGAGAGAGAGAGAAGAGAGAGAGAGAGAGAGAATAAAAAAAATTGAAGAACTGGTTAACCTAATTTCCCATTCTTCTGCTCGATATTCACTCCTCTCTTTTTCTTGTGCATCTCAGCTTCGCAACGTATCCTCCGATCGTGTTCATCGATATACAATCTTCGATCATGTTTTATCTTGACTCAATCTGTGCTTTGTCTTGACTATATTATGAATAACATATTTTACTTTATTCACATTTTGAATTTAGTGAAGTACAAGTGTAATCCCACTTTGAGCTTGATTCCTTCCAACTCGAGGAGAATAATGCAGTAACATAATCCTGTTTCAGTTATTTTAAGTGTTTTTTTCCTAATTTAGTACTTTGTATCATTCTTTTAGGATTATAAGTACTTATGTGGTGATTGTGTGGATAATCATGTATATGTTTTATTAGGTTGGATAATTAATACTGGAGTTATTAGTTTAGATTAAAAGGTTAGATTTCTATAAGTAGCGAGTTTAGCGGTACCATTGGGACGGGATTGGGACCGGACTAGACCACCAGTCCCGAGCCAGTCCGGTCTTGTCCGGCCACGGTCCTAAAAAGTTGGGAATCGGGACTACCGGTCCGTCCTCGGTTCCATATTAGGACCCAGACCGACCCGGACCTGGACACCTCTAGTCATGTGGTCCACTTCATGTGGAAAGCTCAAAACCATTTGATATTTCCGAAAGGCAAATCTTACATCCAACGCTCTTGGTCGACGCTGCCGCAGCAATGCACGAGAATGTGGCGAGATGGACTCGAAATTCAAAGAAGAAAGTGACTCAACGCAGAGGCATACCTCAGACCTGGAAACTTGCGGATCCGAAACCCTGACGATCACATGGATGGCTCATTGAAGCTGATGTGTCGAAGGAGCTGTTGCGTGTGTTTATCAAGATTCCGCGGACAATTGGTGGACCGCGGGGGGGGGTGGAGGGGGTGTGGTGTGTTGTGGGGGGTTCGCAAAATCGATGATCGCAAACTCGGCCAAAGCAAGCGGAAGCGATTTTCCTAGTGGAAACCCTACATTTTTTTTCTCTCCTCGAACTGAGCTGGCGCCGAGTGTTGAGTCAGATAGTGCAGAAGTGACAAGAAGTGTGTTGAACACAGAGCGGTTAAAACTAGGAAATTGATTCGGTTATCGTTAGATCCGGGAGCGGGGTGATGCGCTTCTCAGGCCTTAAACTGGCTCATAGCAGCAGGAAAACAAACCAAACTCTTTTTATGTGTATGTTATGGACTTGTAGCTAGTCTAGGACTTGATTCCAACACCAAGGAGTATCGACCATTTATCACGATAAGTTTGTAGTACTTACGGGAAATTTCGCCAACATGTAGATTTCCAGGGAAATACTCCTCAGCGCGGGGGACTGAAAACAGCCGGCATCACACAAGACGAAACGAAAACAATGACTGAAATCTCACTCGCAAGCACTATAACAAGTAACGACGTGCAAAACCAGACTCTCAATGATCCTATCCAGGTCGAGTCTTCGAGGTTCACGCTCATGTGTAGGCCAGACCCCAGGTGCGTCCTCTCTTCTTGTCGGGCATAACACCCGTAAAGAAGGCGATGCTTAAAGACCTCGGTTCTCGAATCGATGCGAATATGTCGTAACGTGAAACCGGAGACAGAGGGAGGGGGTCGGGCTGGGGACGATGGGAAGTATCGTCATTTGCAAATGGAGGGGTCGGTCTCGGCCCCATTCCCAGGAGTTGTCAAATTATGAGTAAAACGAGCACGACAAGTTGTTACCCTTTTCGTGCTTCGATCAACTAGGCCACTCTTGAACCAAGCAAATGCAATGTATGAACGGATTATTGT